>CAUYRT010049383.1:0-12921 GCA_963574885.1 Lepilemur ruficaudatus
AAATGGAAAGAATAGCATTGCTGCAAATCTCATTAATGTTTTATTATTTTAGAAAAGACAGTTGGATTCTCATATTTTACTTTGTTGGATGTATATTAGAAAAATCTGTCCTTACCTAGATATGCAATTTTAAAAGTGGTGAGTATTTGGATAGACTTTTCAGGTAATTGTTAATATTATTCTTTGAAACCACACTAACCTTGGGTAAATTGTAGTTTCTTAAGGGTTACTTGTAATATGGAATCTGAAACCATATAAATGAACTTTTTGTACTCTGTTCTATTAAAAATCCACTGGTCTATGCTCTTATCTATGTATGGCTTTAGCAAAAGGGAAAAAATCCATTGGTCTATCTTGTGTTTGACTAGATGTTTCATTTACGCATAATTCTGTGATATTATGTGTTGATCCTTTGGAAAATATTGGTTCACAGAATTAGGCAGATTAATTAAATGTTGACATCTAATGACACAACATTAACAATGTCAAAATTTTGCATTCCTTAATATTACCACTTTTGTCATCTGAGAAATCTTTAGTTATTGAGAAGATGACGAACAGTGGCAGATGCAAGTTTTCCAAAATTCAATTTTTCATTTAAAACCTTAAATTTTAGAATTGGCATCAAAAAAATTGCCAGTTGTTTTCCTTAAAGTGACAGACTTAATTTGTTCTTTTCAAAAACATGTTAACTAAGTGTTAATAATCCAGGTTTGCCAGTTGTTCCTTTAAGAAAAAAGATGGCTATCAGTTTGCAGTCACACAACCACACAAGTCCTTTGGTTCCATCTGACCACGTGGACTTCCATGTGACAGTTAGGTGCTTTCTCCATACTTTTCATTTAGTCTCACAGAATACAAAAATATGTCCACTTGCAGGTGGACTTTCAATACAATCAAAGATATTCATGTTTTTATGACATTCTTAAGCAAAATTCTTTTATTTTGCTTTGTTGGAATTTCTCATGAGTGTATGACAATGATGACAGCAATGACTATTTTGTTAAGTTTGGTAGCATCGCCTTGGTTCATGCTAATGGTTGCTTTTGCACCATCAGGGCAAATGTCTGCAAAGTGGAAAAAGGCAAACAATGTCTTAGTATTACTATGACAATAGTTCTTATTTCCTGGATCCCTTTACAGAGTCTCAAGAATCCCCCAGATCCTCACGTAACACTTTGAGAATCACTGGACTAGTATGTAAGGATTCTGCCCTAGTGGTACTACTAATTGTATTAACCTTAAAATAAATGAATAAATGACTGAATGTGTAAATGAATAAAAATTTTCCACTGAATTTCTATCCACGCAGTAACATAGAGCAAATAATATTATAAAATGGGCATTTCATTGCAGTAGTCTCTGGCATTGGTGGTATTATTGGAAGAACATTCATCTCTGCTTGTTCTTCTTTATTAGAAAGATATGTATCATCATTGGCTTTGCAATCCACTCACAATATCAGCATTAACAGTGAGCATCAGCAGGCTGTCACTACCAAGAAAAATGAAATAAAATTAATTTTTTTAAAAGTACTACAGGACTAAAATAACACTTAAGGTGAAAATTTTAACTGAAGAGAGTCTAGTGGAAAAGTTTTATTCTGTAAGTAAACAAATGAGTGAATGAATGGGCTGAAAGAAATTTTCTGAAAAAAAATAAAATACTAGCTGGGAGTCCATATTGTTTTTGTTCTGCCCCTCTCAGGATACTAGCATTACGTTATTTCTCTTATAATAAGCCATCCTGTCAGGAAATATTTTAAAAAGGCTTTAAATACTTTTATGACGTTTTCCGTGGCATCTCTCATTTCTATATTTTCCATCTCTTGGTGCAATGACATGAGCTTGCTCCGCTCTTTCTCTCCTAGGTGTTATTGCACACTTTCATTTAAAATGACAAATGAAATGTATAAGTAGAAAAATAAAAAATATGTAAGGTGTTTTGATAGGTTCCATAATGCATCAAATCCAAATAATTCAGGCAATTAGATTTCTGCTTCTTCAGGGTTATATTCTCTCACACTCTTCAACCCCTAAAAAAAACAAGGTGAAAGGAAGAAAACCTAGGGATGGGACAGAAACACAGAGAACAAGAAGAGAAAACACAAACATAGCTGGAGAATGGGAAGCGCCCTCCCAGGTTACTTTCACATATACTAACATGTCCCCTGGGATCACAGTGTGTGAAGTGAAGAGGATTTTTACTTTGGAAATAGGTTAAGAAGATTATGTTTATGTATTTTTAAAAATGTGGGAAAGGCATTTTTATTATACATCACAGTTATCATATCCTTTTCCTGATTTGTTATTTTTGCTGAGGATCACAAGGACCTTCTTGATTTTATGGTGGGTTTTAACTTGGGAGTGGAGTTTTTTAAGTGTTTTTATATATTTATCACCTTTGCCGTCTATATGGATCTGTAGCTTGTGAACATCAGAAGGGACTGAACCCATTGAAATCTTTAAAACTATATCTGGTCCTATTTTGGAATGAATAAGAAGGAAGAGTGTCTGGATATTTGTTTGATGTACACCCAGCTGAGAAACAAGGATTTACCATTGTAACTTCATTTCCTCAATTGTGAAAATTGACCCTCCTCCACTTATAGCTCTAGGATGCAATAATTAACTTCCTTGTTCTTCACGGATAACATAGAAATCAGCCTGACATTCTCTTTCCTACATCCTCAGTCTCCTAAGATAAAATAATTTGCTTTAAATTTAGATATATATTAACATTGCAAGATTTTTCAGCAAGTTAAACATAATATCACAGGGCTTCATGTTTCTATTTTTACTTTCCATGGAACACTATCTTTCCTCAAGGAGTACAGTATTGAAGCAGTTAAATTTGTGCATTGGACTTAAAACTGGGAGCTTTAAATATCTATCAACAGAAAGGGAGCCATTGTCCTTTGATTTATAGAATGCAACAATTCTTGGCAGGCCCATTAATGCATAATCACTAATTCCAATTTAAGGAGTGACTGCATAATGGTAGCTTTAAAAACATTTGCAGATCATGACAGTCCTTTGAAATATAAACAATCAATAATTACTTTACTAGAGTCATAGCCTCAGCACATGCCCATTGCTTGATTGCAAGACTCAGGAACCATAAACATTCTTTATGATAAAGACACAATGACAATTGGGCTTAACACTAACATGGTGGTTCTCCTTCAAGATTTCTAGTTTTTCCGTATGAAGACAATAGAAAAGAGATTTGTATTTTTAATCAATCAGTAAATATATTCTTGTCATCTACAATAGCCACAGCTCTGTTCTGGTACTCTAGGATACACAATGGAAGTGTTAAGAATCATGTTTATTGCTCTAGTGAGCAATAAAACTAAGTCCCATTCACTGAGTACCTTCTGTATCCCAGGCACTTCACCAGGCATACGACTGTTTTAAGAGCCAGAGGTTTTAGGTGTAAATCCTAACGCTTTCTGTAAATAACTGTGTCTGTCACCCTTAACTAAATCACCTCATCTTTCTGAGATTCACTTCTCTATATGTTAAAATCATTAAATAAATGATCACTAAATCTCTTCCAGCTTTGATGTGTCTATACTGTCATACTGTAACCAAAACAGTTTGGAACTTCTGAAGACACTGGGATGGTGAGGGTTACAACGCTCCAGAAAGGCCTCCTAGTGGATGAGAACGTGGAGTTTGGCGTTGAAGGTACCTTGGAGGTATCTAAGCTCTTGAATACACAGAGGAGAGTTTGAAAGCATTCAATTTAGGGAGTGCACAGGAACTTTAAAATGGCTTTGGAGGTTCATAAAAGTCTCTTGCTAGATTACAAACCCCCTGAGGGCAGTACCTTATTCCTTAGCACAGGGTCTAACACATAAGAGTTACTGAAATTCTTTGTGGAAGAAAGTGAAAAAAGGACAATACTGACTATGGCAGAGGGTTTATTATCCAGAGAGCACAAAATGTTAAGGGAGAACTTTACAAGCTAGGAAGAGCTTATATTTGATAAAACAATAACAAATGATTTCCCAGAGGATGATGAAAGTAAAGATTGGGCATCTCTGTCTTGTAATCCTAACCCTAAGCGTTTCGTCCAGAAAAGAGTAGGCGCTGTCTGCAGTGACTCCACTGCAGCCTGTGCCTGCCGTACTAACTACTCTCTGAATCCCACCTCCTGCACATGCCCCATCCTGTGCCCCATTCCCGTGTGAAACTCTGAAATCCCCTTTAAATCAGAACTGTACCATGTTCCCACTTTGGTTGGATAGTTCTGATCTCAGCTTTCTCCCCAGGGCTCACAGAAACTGCAAGTGCCCTACCTCCTCCAAATAACCCTGCAGCCAAGGGCGAAGCTTGCACATTGCTCCAGTGGACCTTCCTGGACCATGTCTAAGTCCTGGACAAATGTGACAAGTCCTGTTGTGTGATTATGTATGTGCCCACACAGTCAAAAATAACCATTCCTTGGACCTCATCTCACATCCTTCATTGAGTACTTTCTCCACACTTGGTACATTTCTGGGCCCCTTGAAGAGTCACAAGTTGCGACCATAGCCTCCTTTTTCTACTCCCACATTTTCACAAAATACAGGGCATTTCCCAGTTTCATCAACCACAACGATCTCTGCATTTTCCAAAATTCATGTACCACAAATACTCAGGGACACACAGCATTCCATTACTACTTTAGAGTATCGGTCTTCTTGCTCTCCTACTATATTTATAATATGTGGGGAGACGATGACTTTGGGTTTTGTTTCCCAAGAGAGCTTGGCACAAGGCCAGGCACAGGGCACACACCTGGAAAGTACCTGCCAATTAGGGAAAGCACAACGTGTTCAACCAGTGCAACAGAAACATGCCTGGGAAGTCCCAAGTATTCATCTTTAGCCCCAAGACTTTCATCTTTATCTTGAAGAGACAATTGAAAGAATAACCAAGTGACATGTTCCTATCTAAGACTGAAAGAAAATAAATGAAAGCATATGAAACATTGCAAAATGAAATAGCCTTCAGTTTTACCACTAGTTTTATAATATGAATAAAGAAGTAAGAAAAAGTGAAAATGGAGAGAAAATGGAGAATTAAAATTTAAATGTTATATTTTTATATGAGAGTGTGTTTTTCTGAGACATTGAAGCTGCAAAGATCAAAACATAGTAACTATTCAATATTTCTGTGAAGGAAAATCAGCCCATAAGCTCAGAAGTACAAATCCCTACAAAACTGCAAAAAGATAGCATAGTAACTGCAGGTAATATCCTCTTTATCTCAGCAGATGAAATGGACAGAGTGCATAGTGATATATTCAGCTCACCGCCACTTACAAGGATAAATCCTGAGAGGCCTCCAAAGTTAAGCTGTAAAAAGCACACCCAACTCCATAAATCTGATATCCATTCTACATTCTATACCCATTTGAAGTCAGTGTTATTACTCCTAAAGTATAAAACCGAAATAAAGATAACCTAATCATATTATTAAAATAGTGTAATAAAAACAGGATAAATTTTAGTAGACATCGTTATTTCATATATGAGTAAATGTGTTAATTTTCATGTAATACATAAAGAAATAAAATGCACTCAAAAATAAAACTTGCATTTATTGAGGACTTTCTGTATGTCGAGTATGTTATTATGTGTTTTTATAGAGACAGCATGACGTTATTCAAATTTCACAAATAAATAATTGAGGACAAGAGAGGTTAACTAGCCTGTCCACTATCAGATAGCAACGACAAGTAGCAGAGCTACATTTCCTAAGCAAACACAAGAATAGAGAAAAAAATAAAAATAAACCAACAAAAAATCAGCAAGCATCATAGACTGTCCATGGAACGTATGTTATCAATATGATAAAATTATTTCAAAAATAAGTGTAATATTGGAATGTATTCACTATGAAATGACACAAATTGTCTTAAATATAAACCTTTATGATCAACAAAATTAACTAGAAATTATTATTATTGCACTAAGTAAGGTCTCAGTTTTTTTTTTTTTTTTTTGAGACAGAGTCTCATTGTGTTGCCCAGGCTAGAGTGCCATGGCATCAGCCTAGCTCATAGCAACCTCACTCTCCTGGGCTCAAGCAAACCTTCTGCCTCAGCCTCCCAAGTAGCTGGGACTATAGGCATGTGCCACCATGTCCAGCTAATATTTTTTATATATATATATATTTTTTTTTTTTTTAGTCGGCCAATTAATTTCTTTCTATTTTTAGTAGAGACAGGGTCTCGCTCTTGCTCAGAGCTGGTCTCGAACTCCTGACCTTGAGCGATCTGCCCGCCTTGGCCTCCCAGAGTGCTAGGATTACAGGCGTGAGCCACCGTGCCTCAATTTTTTTTTAATAAGACAAAATTGGAATGAAGTCATATTTGGTGAGAAAAATAAGCCAGAGAATACATATTCTCTGAGATAGAATTCTATGAGAAGCTTGAGAGTTGAGTTCCTTTCTGTGTCAAATAGTGTATTTACTGCTGTCAGGTATATGAAGTCCTGTCATGTTGAGGAGCACAGAGCTTTTAACCACCTTTCCAAAAGGTTGACAAAAAGAAGGGATGTTTACATTACAACAGGACAGACATAAGGCAAAACTTCTTGACAAGAAGAGTTATTTTGTGATGAAAAAGACAATTGAGAGAGTTCTTGGAATCTTTCTCCCTAGAAAGCACCCCTCAAATACTAATAATTTATTGCCTAAACTTACTAGTTAGCATGACAGCCATCCTGGAGTTCTGAGGTCCTGATATTTTATGGTTAGATCTCATTTCACTTACGTCGGCAGCAATATAAGGAACCCTCCTCTGGTCTTTCAATTTTGCAAAGTTATTGAGCTTTAAAAGTTTCTCCGAAAAGACCGGTTCTCACCCCCGTCAGAAAGCATAAATAGCCTAACGAGGCAGACAGGAGAAGATTCAAGGGGCCTATTTTTAGGTTGCACTCTACTCCTTTGAGTGACATGTAACTCCAAGTCTATTATCACTCAAATAAGGAGAAAGAAAACGTGGAGTGTTTTTTTCCCCACAAGGAAGGCAGAGTTCATTCCATGGATGTAGATTGAACCTGACAGCATAAACAAACCCTGAAGTATATGATGTCACCATAATCATTACCTGAAAATAGAAACAATAGCCAAGTTTGGAGATTACAGGCAGATCCCAGCTCTCCTAAAGGGCCTGGTATACTCAAAGCAGTAGTTTCACGCTGTAAGAAATTCCCCTCGTTCACAGTGCATAGATCCCTGTTTTTGTCCATTAGACAAATGAATTGAGGAAAAAGTATAAACTTTTAGAAGAAGACAATCTTTCTGTTCTTATTGTTGTAAGTAGCTATTTTTTTCAACCAAAGAAAAAATTGGTTAAAGTGAATTTAAATTAATTTGAGTTAAGTGCATTTAAAATTCCCATGGATCCCAGACTGAAAGGTACACAATCAATCAATAAAAAGATCTTAACCCTCAAACAACTTAGCTTCATCAAAGCAAAGGTCTGCAAAAATATTCAATGGGAAGAAGCCATTTATGACTTCCACACTCACAAAATCAGTTCAGAATGGCAAAATATATTTGTCTGATTAGATTTGGATAATTTTCATTTTTTTTTTTTTGGTTGGAGGATAACTTGTTTAGAATGAACATCACATGGCCAAGGCCGTGAGTACAGATCAGAAGATGAGCAAACTCCAGCGACTCTGCTTGGCCTGTGCAGCCAAAGAGGGAAATGGTGGCCAGGCCAGTTCATGGGCTCCTCCATAACTTACAAGGAAGAGTTTGGAAGTCAAAGCATGCAGATTAATTGTTCATAAAACAGTTGCAGCACCAAGTAAGGGATAAACTTTGAAGGTCCTGAGTAATAGCTTAACTCTAGTATCGGCAGCCTCATTGATACAGGGCAATTCACAATGCAACGGACTTTCTGTCCCTGTAAGCATAACAGCTATTTGTTGCTGAGGATTGCTGAAGACATTTGTAGAGAGATGTCCATTCTAAACAAGTCCCCCCCCCCAACGCAAAAAAAAAAAAAAAGAGAGAGAATAATCCAAATCTAATCAGACGACCATATTTTGTCATTCTGAAATGATTTTGTGAGTGTGGAAATCATAAATGGCTTCTTCCCATTGAATATTTTTGCTGACCTTTGCTTTGATGAAGCAAAGTTGTTAGAGGGTTAAGATCTTTTTATTGATTTATTGTGTACCTTTCAGTCTGGGAGGCATGTGGGTTTTAAATTCACTTAACTCAAAACACACGCTGCTTACCACACCTTGCAAAGAAGTGTGTGCTCTGCCTCCCGCTGATCCCACTGGCTTCCATTGCCCAGTCTCCTGCTCTTTCACTAGGTTGCAACAACACTGGCTTCCTCCCCAATGATAATCATGCCAAGGCTTTTCTCATTCAGGCCCTTTGTACTTCCTGGTCCCTTTTCCAGGGATGCTCTTACGCCACCTCTTCCTCTGACTGGTTCTCATCTGCCTAGTCTCACCTCCTTAAAGAGGCCTTCCTCACTCTGCCCACCTAACGCAGTGTTTTCATCTAGCTTTTTCATCGTAACTCCCTATTAATTTCCTTTAAACCACATATGCTGATCTAAAATCCTTTTTCTGTTTCTTGTTTATTGACACTCACCCATTCTAACACAGGTTCCATAAGAGCATGTACCTTTCTAGTCCTCTTCATTGCTGTTATACCTCTGTGTTTAGGACAATCCTTCACAGCAGACAGAATGATCACTAGATTCTGGTGAGCCCATGGAAAACCTCTATCCATCCCAACTCAAAGCTAAATGTTCTGCATATTTTTCAAGGATATATACGCCATTCATCCTCACCTCTCTTTTCTTTATGTTTATCGGCAATCTAACCTTCTCAGGGAGAAGAATGGCAAAACAAAAGTGGAAAAGACCTAGGATTACAGGATTCACAAAAGTTGTTGCTTAGACACCTCAAAGGAGCTTAATGCCTTTCAGTGCTTTAGACCTTTCTCATTTAGGGGACATTCAGTAAAAAGAAAGGAAAAGAAAAGAAAACGCTTTGTCCTTCAGCTGTGGCATCATGAATTTGAATTTGTAAGAACAAGCATTTTCATTTCCCCTCAATTTCTTCCACACAGTTTAAAGTCAGATTCAGATCCAAATCCTTTCAAATCCAAGGTGCTTTTTCAGCATAGATCATTATAAACAGTTCAAAGCAAGGTGAAATCCTTTAAGCTTTCTTTATCAGACTGCTAAACAAATGAAAAGCTATTTGAATTGCCACAACTGTCTCAAATCAAACAAATACAATCTTCATTTTTCATAGATTTATTATTTGCGAATTCACCTACTCACTGAAATTTATTTGTAACCTCAAAATCGATACCTGCAGCACTTTTGCAGTCATTCACTGACATTCACAGAGTGGTGAAAAATTGAATTGCCCAACACACGTGTTTCCAGCTGAGGTCGAACCAGGCAATGCTCTGCCTTCTTTAGCTCTCAGACTGTAAACAAGTGTTCTTTTGGCGGTCTATTTAATGCAAAGTTTTTTGCACTTTTGCACTTTTTGTTAGCAATTTTGCTGTTTATAACGGCCCCCTAGCACAGAGATGAAGTGTTGTCTAGCATTGTAGCACAAGAAGGCTTGATGTGCCTTACAGAGAACATACGTGTGATAGATAAGCTCCCTTCACACATGAGTTACAGTGCTGCTGACCATGAGTTTAGTGTTAATGAATCAGTGTGTATTAAATACAGTGTCTGTAAACATGTAAATGCTCATTGTACATGAATTAGTATATATTACATAAGATGTCTACAAATAATACATATTAAATGTTTAAAACATAAACAATGTTATATATTGAGCACTTGATGAAAATGTTGTGACTCAATTTCCCCTAGAGCAACGGTTCAGTATTAGCTAACTCAGTGTCAGAAGAGACCTTATAGAACATAACTACTGGGAATAATGAGAATCAACTATAGATGCCTTTTAGGGAAGAAGTGTTAAGCTCTTCTAAACAGTTATAAGAGACTTGTAATCTCACCAGTACCTCTATCATCAGAAAGCATATCTCCCTGAATTTCATTGAAAAAAAATACTATGTGATGAACTGTTCTTTCTCCCAGTCAATCATATATCATTCATGTTGGTATTGATTCAATGTGCTTTTATTTTCCAAGGCAGGAGATTACCTTCATTATAGTCAAGGTAAAGGGTAAAAAAAAAGAGCAATAAAAAATAAAATCCCTAAATATCCAGAAATGTTTCTTTTATTAATTACTCCATAATTTTTTCTACTGAATATGTCTACCTGATCATTACTGGTGTATCTGTTAAAACATAGGTGAAGCCTTAACCTGACTGATTTTTAGAGTTGAAATCTTAGAAAGGAAGCTTATTATGATCATCACATTCAAAATTCAGAAGCCATACACTGAAGATGAAATATCAAAAGCCATAAAACATTCAACTGTGTTGCCCCCATACTCTCCCAAAAGAGCGAGATGGAAAAAATGAAATTTGGGAATATGAGGTTTTATAGAAATATTGGAAAGAGTAAAGAAAAGCGTATTATTAAATATCAAAAAGGGGACTACAAAGATGAAATAAGAATTGGTAATGTGTAATGCATAAACCAAATATCTCAAAGGACATATCCTTGCTCAAATTTTCCTACTCATCTGTTTCCCTTATTCTTACGTTTAGTCATTGCTTTTATATTGTTTTCATCATTACTTATAAATGCATTTCTCCTTCGTATAAGAAACTTAGTTTTGCAGGACGTATGTGCACATTTAGTAGTAACATTCATCGGGTGTTGGCAGGTGGGAGGGGGAGGAGAGGACGGGTATATTCATACCTAATGGGTGTAGCGTGTACCATCTAGGGTATGGACACGCTTGAAGCTCTGACTCGGGTGAAGCCAAAGTAATATATGTGACCAAAACATTTGTACCCCCGTAATATGAAGGAAGGAAGGAAGGAAGGAAGGAAGGAAGGAAGGAAGGAAGGAAGGAAGGAAAGAAAGAAAGAGAAAAAATAAACAAATGCATGTCTCTTCTCCCAATGATTCTCTATGGTTTCCAAAATTCCGTGAAAGCTGTATTTTCGAATAGCCATGTAATGAATAAGAAGGGAAAAATCAAATGTCCAGTTAAACATTACTTACGTATAACCATTCAACACAACCTCAGCATTGGTACTGCTCTCTACCGGCAAACATATGAATGCTATATACTTTATCTTAATTGCATTACATTAGTAAAAATAATGTTTAGAGTTATAGTATCACAAAAAATTGATGTATGATCTACATTCAAATATTTACGTTAGATTAAATACATTCTAAACAATAAGGGCAAAAGTCAACTAAACAACTGTCTAGGAAGAAATAAAGAAAATGGAGGAGGACAAACCTTCTAAGTAATTATCACAGAGAATTTCTCAGATCTTAAGAGGGGGATCTGATTTCAAACTGAGTGCTGAGAAGAATGGACTTTTTAAAAAAGTTCATCTAGATACATCACTCTGAAATTTTAGGAGACTAAAGATAAAGAAGATCCTGAAAGTATCTACAAAAATAATAATAAATACACAAAAGCAACAAGAATTAGATGTCTCAAACATTTGATGATAAAAGACAAGTGTGTAATTTCTTCCAAGTTCTAAGAAAACGTGATTTTCACCCTAGAAATCAATATCAAGCAAAGCTTTCAATCACATATGAGAGAAGAATTAAAACGTTTGCAAACATTCAAGAGCTCAGAAAATTTATCTCCAAAGCACCTTTACTTAGGAAGTCACTTTAGGATGTACTCAAGAAAAAATCAGAGTGAGAACCAAGGAAGTTAAAATCAACGGACTCAGGAACCAAGCCCCCAAATCAAAAGAATGAAGGAAAATGACAGCAATGCACTAAGCTTGGAAAATACCAATTTCAAATCGCAGGAAAACAGAAATCTCTAATAGGGTACTTTCCAGGCATAAAGTGGAGGATGAGAAATATTAATAAGAGACTAGAATAATTTAAGTGTAAGGTAAAATCACACAGTGCAAGAAAAACTATAAAAGTATGAGAAATTCTAAAATATTTTTAAAATCTGTGTTGAAAAAATATAATCTAAATCTGAATTATTAATAATTGCTCCAAATTAGAATATAATTAATCTTGAAGAAAAAAATGAAATGTATTCTGAAGAATAGAAAGAATTGATAAGATTTAAAAAAACAGAGATACCATGAAGAAGGAATTTATACCTTATCCCAATAGGATAAAAAGACTATGAGTGATTACATTTTATATATATATACATATACACTAACATATGTATATGTTTTATTATTTTAACAAAATTGTTTTAAAATAATTTATCATAAGTGATAAAGAAAAATGGATAGAAAGCATGTGAAGAAATGTCAAGAAATAGCTATATGGTCAACCACAAAAGGACGGTACCATCCCAAGATGTCAATTTTTTTAGGAGGCTCAAGGGAAACAATCTAGATTGCACACGGAGGATGGAAGGAAGTCTTTGGAAAGACTGGGATCCACAAATTAGATATATAATAGTAAGAGCTTAAAAATATTTTCAAGCCACAAAAACAACTGTGGACATTTGGGAATTTCAAATATTCAAGTAAGGAAAAGCTGCAAAATTGAAAACTCAGTCATAGTATTTGGCGGTGCGGTGAATAATAGTCACCTACTTACACGTAATTGTGTAAGTAATACTAATTGATTTTTTTGTCTTGTAGAGTAAACCTATATATAAAGTATATTAGGTAGGACCATTTATTTATAAATACATACAAAGTAGAATATAAATATTCCCAATCTTGACTCACCAATATCAGCAACTCATTAAGTAGGCAGCTGAAAGATAACATCAACTGTCAAAATAAGAAATATGGTTTCAAGTATATTATCAAAAATTACAATGAAAAGCAATAGT
>CAUYRT010049384.1:0-33346 GCA_963574885.1 Lepilemur ruficaudatus
GCAATATGGAGATACCTGAAAGCGATACAAGTAGATCTACCATTTGATCCAGCAATCCCACTACTGGGCATCTACCCTAAAGAACAAAAGACACTCTATAAAAAAGACACTTGCACTCGAATGTTTATAGCAGCACAATTCACAACTGCAAAGTTGTGGAAACAACCCAAGTGCCCATCAATACGTGAATGGATTAATAAAATGTGGTATATGTATACCATGGAGTACTATGCAGCTATAAGAAACAATGGTGATATAGCACCTCTTGTATTTTCCTGGATGGAGCTGAAAGCCATTCTACTAAGTGAAGTATCCTAAGAATGGGTAGACAGGCACCACAAGTACTCACCAGCAAACTGGTTTCACTGATCAACACCTAAGTGGACACACAGGAACAACATTTATCGGGTGTGGGGCAGACGGGAGGGGGGAGGAGGGGATGGGTACATACAAACATCATGAGTGCGATGTGCACCGTCTGGGGGATGGTCAGGCTCGAGGCTCTGACTCGAGGGGGGAGGGGGGCAAGGGCAATGTACGTAACTTTAATATTTGTACCCCCATAATATGCTGAAATAAAATAAATAAATAAATAAAGAGGACATTTATACTTTATTTTAGGCACTTGAGGGGGAAGTAAAAAGCTTTCTCTACTTCCGCTGGGTTCTTGATTGCCTTAGCTCAAAATAATACATATGTCAAAATGGCATATTTTGGGGTGGAATGTTCTAAACCCCTTCAACTTATTTGAGAAAGAATTACTGAGTGTATCTATGATGGCTCCCACTTTAAAATTCTCTTCCTTCTTGGTTTGTCCAACTTTACCAGGCAGTCTATTCATCAATTTATTCTCAGCCCCAAGCTATTTAAATAGAAATATAATTCTAATCTGTGTAGAAGTGTTTGGATTATATTAAACAAAAAGTCTTTAAGTACCATATTAATTATTAACTATTTAAATGTATTGAGGCTCAAAATCTTTCAAGTAAAAGCCGTGTTTAGGAATCTTTTCATCTCGTAAGGAGGGAAAAAAAGGAGTATATCAACTCTGATGATCTCAAGGAGGGAACAACACCAAAATCATGAATCTGACACTGCTCTTTTTAAAATTAATAAATGGCTACAAAGTGGTACCTGTAGTGAAGGAAATATATATGTGTGTGTATATATATACACATATATACAAATATATGTACATTTATGTGTATATACATTTATACACATATATGTATATATAAATATATACATATGTGTATATACACATATATATGTATACACACACACACATATATAAACAAGCCACTGTTCCCAAGCTTGCTTTCCTATAATTGCTTGCTGCTCAGGCGTCACATAGCTGATGATAAGATTCTTAGCTTTCTTCATTACTCACATAGATAATATCCCCCTTGTGAAACTTATAAGGCTAGTTTTTGAGATATCTTCCAGGCTCTGCATTCCAGTGGATCAACTGACCCGCCCAGACGAGTGGCCCACTACAAGAAACTGACTCAACTGGTCTTATGACTCCCACCCAGAAACTAACTCAGCACAAGACGACAATTTCTACACTCCTATGGTTCCACCCTGAGCCCAATCAGCGGACCCAACTGCCTAGCCCTTTGCCCAGAAAACTATCTTTAAAAACCCTTTCTCCCAGATTCTTGGGGAGATGGATTTGAGAACTTCCTACTATCTCTTTGCATGGCGTCTGTGATATTAAACTCTCTCGCTCTCTCTGCCGTAACCCCTGCTGTCTCAGTGTATTGGTTTCCCCTTGAGCAGTGGGCAATGAACCTGGTAAGGCTATAACAAATCAACAACTTTCATAACAAATTACCTCCAATACAGATATATTAAAACTATAGAGTATGAAGAAAAGAAGGGAATGTTCAAGAAACATATCTAAAAAAAAAAAAAAATTCTTGCACCTCCAAAGACTTAAGCTGGAATTTAATATTGGCCATTCTGTGGCTCATGCCTATAATCCTAGCACTTTGGGAGGTTGAGGCAGGAGGATCACTTGAGTCCAGGAGTTCAAGACAAGCCTGGGCAACACAGCAAGACCCCACTTCTAAAAAAAAATAAATTAGCTAAGCCTGGTGATTCCTACCTATAGTCCCAGCTACTTGGGAGGCTGAAGCAGGGGGACTGCTTGAGCCCAGGAGTTCAAGGATGCAGTGAGCTATGATTGTACCACTGCACTCCAGCCTGAGTGACACAGAGAAACTTCATTCCTAAAAAAAGAAAAAAAGGAAGAAGAAGAAAGTGAATATCTTTTCAGTACCACAAATGTATATTACAGTGCTGGTAATAGTCTTCAATGCTGAAAAATTATGTGTACTACACTGTAATGTCAAAGTTTGAAAATCCCTATGAAATGTTAGTAATACAATCTAATAACATATATTTGGATAAAATTTCCAGGTTTTTAATTTATCTGAGAAGTTCACTCTGGGATGGTGATATCTGGCTTTAGCTCAATATTGATTAACACCTGTCCAATCACATTCAGCCAAAATTTGTTTTTGGCACACTTCTAAATATACAACTAATACCTGTCCAAAATTTAACTCTTAACCTAATCTCATTCCTAATCCTAATCCTATACCCTTACCCAGTTTTACATTTCTCTATATCATCTTCTACTAATATACTGTCTAATTTACTTAGTATATTTATTATCTACTTCCTCATCTCTCTCCACTACTAGAATGTAAGATTAATGAGGCCAGGAATTTTTTTATGTTTAGTTCACAACTATTAATATATTACTAGTGCCTAGAACAGTGACTGGTCCATAAACACTCAATTTAATTTAATTTAACAATGTGGTCCTGGGAATATTTATGCCAAAATATCAACAGTGATCATGAAATGACAGTCTTAACTAGAATGATAGCAGCAAGACTGTTTTCATCATTCAAAATAAACTAGATTATACTGTGGTAAAAAAGCCACAAAATTACAGTGGTTTCGATAACAAGTGTTTATTTCTTGTTCATGGTAAGTCTACAAGTCTGTATGACTTTCCAGGCAGCTGTCTTTTATGTGTTTGTCCAGCATTCCATGCTGCTTTGATTTTACAGTACCTCAAAGTCAACATAAGCTTCCATAATTACTACTGAAAGGGAAGAGAGAACATTGAGAATTGTGCCCCAGCTCTTAAATACTTTTACCAAGAAGTGATACACCACTTACATTTCACTGAACAAAGTAAGGCACACGGCACACCTGACTTCAAGAGCATGGGAATAACTTTCTCACATACCTGTAAGGAAAAGAGTACCAGAAAAGGTGAGCAACACTTAATGTCTACCAAACTACTAAGGATATTGAGAAGCTAAGAGTCAACTTAGCTAAGTAAGTGATTGACTATGTGTTGGCACCAAAATTGTTTGATGATGTATTACTATTGAAATTAGGGAAGCCATGAAGTACAGCAAGTCCTTTAATAACATTGTTTCATTGAAACATTGATGAGAAAAAAAATCAATTCCTGGCTGGGGTCACTGTCTGTGCAGAGTTTGCATGTTCTCCCCATGTCTGCATGAGTTTTCTTTGCATATTCCAGTTTCCTCCAACAACCCAAAAATATGCACCTTAGGTGAACTGGTGGGTCTAAACTGTCCCAGTGTGAGTGGGTGTGGGTGTGTGTGAGAGAACCCTGTGATGGGATGGCATCCTACCCAGGGAGTTTCTCACCTTGCACCCTGAGCTGCCAGGATAGGCTCTGGGCACCAGAGACCCTGAACTAGAGTAAATGGAGAAATAACGTTCTTACTGGTGTTATTAATCTTTCTTAAGTGTATGTATAGCTCACATTTATTTCAATGTTTAATATTAGAAGTGTTTTAATCTTTATTTAGAAGTTTGGTGATGTTTCTGTGACAAAAAGTATGCCATAGGAACTTAATTCTAATTTATTTCAAATTTTCCTATAAATAAAATTGGTTTTATGATAATTCATTTTGCTTAAAGTCATAGTTTCCAAGAACCTAGGTATGACATTAAGTGAGGACTTAACCGTAATGCTGGTATTGAGTATATTTTTGGAAAAAAACACTATTGAGTATGGTTCCAGAAACGCTCAGAAACATCCACATAGTAGAATCCTTCAGGCACAGAATAGTTGAATTTTCCAAGACAACATGTTTTTAAAAAGGAAAACAGGGGGAAGCATTCTCAGATCTTAGAGAATGCATATAAGAAGCCAGAAGAAGAATGGCCAGGGAGATCAGAAGAGAACCAAAATAGTGCATAATCATGAAAGACCAAGGCAGTAATGTGTTTTACAAGAGTTAACTATATTAAATATATTAAACGATGCAAAAGAAAAGAGAACTTATTTGGTAATTAGGAAGACATAGTTATATCCAAAAAATATGCTTTTAGTAGTTTGATGGGACAGAGCCCAATCATAGTAAATGGATAAAAGAGTGAACATTAACAATAGAGCTTTAGGGTTTGTGAATCACTAGTTTAAGAAAGTGGGTCATGAAAGTAAAGAGTCAGCAGAAACAGTACTAATTTGGCTTGTAGTTAAGGAAGAATTGTGGACTTATCCTGCTCTGCCCTACTATCCTTACCCCTCACAGAGCCTGGAGATAGGATATGTGCCATAAATGTTTACGGAACAGATGACACCACTTCAAAATCTGTTCTCTCTTACTTACCAGAAATTGCACTTGAGCTTTATTTCTCTCATTTCATCATCTTAGCAAACCTGCAAATTAGGTATTTACATTTCTGTTTTACAGATGGGGTTGTTGGGGTTCAGAAAATGATACCACAAAATAGAAGCCTCAGAAGCAAAGTTTCTTTCTGACCTTCTCCTGCTCTTGTGTCTATCACCCCTCATTCTCTCCTAAGCAAGCCATAGATACTAGAATTCTTTTTTCTCAAAGCAGATTACAGAAAGTAGAAATTTTTCCCAAAGCCAGCCATACAACCTACAAAAATTTACTCTAACCTTCTCACTTTCTATGTAAGAGCTGGCCATAAAGAAATCCTCTGACCCACCTTGTTTGATAGTAGGTCATAAGATCTTCATTCTGGAGAGGGTCCTGCTCCATATGAGGGAGGAAGGTACGCTGCACAGGGAGGCAAGGAAGAATTGGAATAGACAGGCCTTGCTGAGGTTCCCCATGCAATCTATTCTGATTAGGCCTTACTCTTTTTGTCCAATAACAGTTTTACCTGGCTGTCCATTATTCACTGAACCTAAGCATAAAATGGGTAGCATTCCCTTTTTGTTTTTGTCTTCATTCAGAAGGCTTTCATGTCACATCAAATTTTGATTTAATAAATTTGTTACACTTTTCTCTTGTTTACCTGTCTTTTGTTATAGGATTGTTGACCATGACTCTCATGATGGGGAGGAAAGGTATTATTATCTTTGTGCTCCATATGGTAAAGACAATAAGCTGTATAAGATGTATATGAGTTTGAATTAGGGTTATATGAATTATTAAAGGACAGAGAATAACTTAAAACCTGGATCTATCTTAGTCCCAAACCTTATTTTTCCAAAAATGCACTGGAATTCTCAGTGCCTTCTTTCCTTTTACCAGGATTTGAAGGTATTCATTTAAGTAAAAAGTGAATGGGCACACAGGTGCCTAAATATTGTGCATGTACTTTTTTTTCCCTATAGGAATATACTTGTAATTTTTTTCTCCAAAGAATGTTAAAAATGCAGATATTACATACCTCTTTTTTTTTAAAAAAATAAAGTGTTACAAAACAGTCAGTGGATCACAATCTTCTTCTTACAATCTTCTTCTTACAAAAACCAAATAGCCAGCAATCCATATATCTAAAAATCCTTAAACAAACATACATCAAGATGTTAACCCTGGTTATCTTTGAGAGTTGAGTGTGAGATCTCATTTTCTTCATCTTGTTCCTTTTCATTGTTTTTCACATTTTCTACAATGAACATATATTTCTTTTGTAATCATAACCTCCCTACAACAAATATACAATTCCATTTCACATATTTATATAACAGCAATAAACATAATAGAGATTAAACCTTCACTCTCATCTGAACTATTGAGAAAACTTAGCAAATGAATTTCCCCCTTGTCCTTAACTTATAATAATTGCCCAGTATATTGTTTCTGTAGTTGTGCAGCCTGAGTTTGCCAGAATCCCAGAGGCTCCCCATTCCAGCCACATGTAAACTCCCCCAGAAGAGAAGTAAAACCCACGTGCAAGACCTGAGATCTCTGAATCTCAGTTGGGGATATTAGAGACAGACAAGGAGCAGCATCCTCGGCTGGCCACACATTTTGTGCAGATATAAAGACAGGATTGCCGGAGATCTATCCCAGATCCCTCAGCTTATCTCTGGACGCACGTGTTGCCTAGTTACGAGAATTCTCCTTCCTTGAGCTCCGCCTCTTTCTTCTAGACCACTCCCCTTCCCCTTCTCAGCTCTCGAGCAGGGGCGGGGAGCCAGGCACCTTCAGCCACTCTGAGGCCGCCGCCGCGGGCCCTCAATCGATGATTGGAGAAAAGCAATGAGGGCGGTGCTTGGAGGAGGGCCTTCCGCGCCTTGGAGTAACGTCAGCACGTCGGCGCGGGGGTTTTCGCACTTCGAGTCCCGCTAACTCCCTGGTTTGTCTGCACCTCTGTCCCCGAGGTCCCAGGGCGGGGACCGCAGTTGTTGTCCGCTCGCGGACCGACGCGGTTAACAGGTCGTGGCGTTCGGACCGGCCGCCTTGTCCTTCCTCCCGGTTTCTCCTCGGGGCCTATCCGCCTTAGGGGCGCCTCCGAGAGGCGGAGGCCCCCGGACTCGGCCCGAGGAAGCTAGGGGCCCACCCCCGCTCTGGGATCGGATGGGAGGTGGCGGGAGGAGCGACCTGGCATGTGCTGTCTGATGGCCAATTGTTGCAGCTGGTTCAAGCGGTGGCGGGAGCCGGTCAGGTAGGCTGGAGCTAGGTGTCCCGTCGCCGTCCTAGGGGATGGGGATAGCTGCACCCCAGGGGCTGGGCGGGGCGCCTCCTCCTCTCTCTGCGCCTGGGCTAGTGTGTCCCAGGCCGCAGGGGATGCTTTCGTTCCCAGTTTGACTTGTCCCGGCAGGGAGAGATAGAAGGGTGTAGCCTTTTTGTCTGGTTACCTTTACATTCTGATCAACAACGCTTATCGTTATATTTTTAATAGATTTGAGTTTCTTAAAAAGTTGTGGATTGTGTGTGTGTATGGAGTTGGAAACCATCCCTTGCGTATTTTTCCTTTGAGGCTTTTGTAATGGAAATCCTTTTAAAGAAAGAGGGACATTGGGATTATGGTTTTCCTAATATCCACACGTCCCATTCCAACTCACACCCCCACACACCCACACACAGTTTTGTTTGAGGACTTGGGCTTGAAATCTGGCTCCAGTACTTAATAATTATATGACTCAACCATTTTTGGCCCCACCTTCCTCTTATATTAAATGAGGGTGATAATATCTGTGCTTTAAAAGTGTTGTATCCAATGAGAATAAGTGATGGGTAGTCTTTTAACTGTAATGTAGCTTCAATTTTCATTATGACTGTAGTAAAACCTTTTAATAGAAAGGGTCCATTTTTTAACATTTCATTGTGAAGTGCTAGACATACGAGTATTACATTCGGCACCTGTTACTTCATATTCATTCATTCAACAAATATTGTTAAGAAAACATGATGTGCCAGGCACTGTGTTAGGGAGTTAGTGAAAATGAAGCTTTTGAAATTGAGACGCCCAACCCATGAAGAGACTTTTAGTTTGGTACTCTTTATAAATAATGTTGACTATACATAGTTCTAGTCTGGAATTAGATCAAGGGTAAAATGTAGCAAAACAATTTTTTTAATTGTTAACATTTCAAATACAATATTTGCCGTAAGAATGAACTATCCTTGAAGGATAAATCTGAAAAACTATACTTATACATTATAAGGAAAAATACATTTTTATGTTTGGAAAAGAAATTTACTTTAAATAAAATTTGAAATTCTTTCCATATTATTAACTCTTAACTAGATTTGAATGTGTGCTTTTTGTTTTGTTTTTATATTATTTTTTTTGGTTTGGTTGTTTTTTTCTTTGAGACAGAATATTGCTCTGTCTCCTGGGTAAAGTGCAGTGGTGTCATCATAGCTCACTGCAACCTCAAACTCCTGGGCTCAAGTGATCTTCCTGTCTCAGCCTCCAGAGTATCTGGGAGTGCCACAATGTCTGGCTAATTTTTCCTATTTTTAGTAGAGAGGGGCCCTTGCTCTTTCTTGCTCAAGCTGGTCTTGAACCCTTGGCTTTAAGGGATCCTTCCGCCTTGGCATCCCAGAGTGCTAGGATTACAGGCGTGAGCCACCGCGCCCAGCTGAAATTAATCTTGAATAGACTATAATGGTAGATTTCACAAATAGCATGCTGCAATAGAAGCAGTGCAGTATAGTTTTTTTTTTCCAGCTTTTTATTTTGAGAGCATAGTACAATGATCAAAACTAAGAAATTAACTTTGGTGCAATACTGTTAAGTAAGCTATAGACTTTCTTCTGAGTTCACCAGTTTTTTGGCTAATGTCCTTTCTTTATGTTGAGGATCCAGTCAGGATCTCACATTGCATTTGCCATGTCTCCTTAGTTTCGCCAAGTCTGTGACAGTTCCTCAGTCTTTCCTTCTCTTTCTTAAGGTTGAGACTTTGAAGAATACTGATCAGTTGTTTTGTAGAATACCACTCAATTTGTCTGATATTTTCTCTTAATTTGACTAAGGTCTTGCATTATTGGGAAATAGAATGCCACAAAGATGATGTGTCCTTCACAGCACATCATATCAAGGGTGCATGATATTGGTATGTCTTATTAGTAGTGATGTTAAACCTTGAGTAACTTGGTTAAAGTGTTATCTGCCAGATTTCTCGATGTAATATTTGAATTAAATAGATTTGGGTCTAAATCCTAGGAATTTTTCCCTCTGTCAAGTGTTGATAATTTCTGTTTTGCAGCATTTTGAGAGCAGAAATTTATGCAAGTACTTAATGTTTGGCACATAGTAGTCACTAGATGTAAATGGTACCTCTGCTCCTAGGGGACAAATATGAATTAGTAAATTACAATGCTCAATTCACATTTCGTGTTTATGAGTATAGATACTCTTATGAGTATAGTCTTCTCTTTCCTTCCTGTTTTAGTGGAACAAGGGTTAATTTTCCTTTTCAAAGCTAATTCTTATACTTGTGCTCTATATCCCATTTTCTTCCTTTAACTGTTCAGCATTTAGCTATTTCTACAGTATAAAACTCAATATATAGTTGAAGCTAGAGATGACAGAGAGAACTTCTGAGATATAAGAATAAATTCAAACTTTTATCTGAAAACATATTCTTCAATTTTTGCTATCAAAAATACAAAATCTCTTTCATCTCTCATATTTTTTCAATACAATCTCTTTCTTTTATCTCATATTTTTTCAATACAATATTTACATGCTGAAGTCTCTCTTAACTAAACAAACCAAACTAAATGTATTAGTTTCCCATTGCTGCTGTAACACATTATCATAAACTTCATGATTTAAAACAACACAAATTTGTTATCTTATAGTTCTGAGGTCAGAATTATAAAATGGGTCTGCAGGATTGCATATCTTCTGGAAGCTCTAGGACTGTGGTCCCCAACCCCTGGTCTGTGGCTTGGTATTAGTTTGTGGCCTGTTAGGAAAATAGGGCTGTGCATCACCTGAGCGACCCCCACACACACACTATCTATGGAAAAATTGTCTTCCTTGAAACTGGTCCCTGGTGCCAAAAAGGTTGGTGACCACTGCTCTAGGGGACAATCTTTTTTTGTTGTTGTTTATTTTTTGTTTTTTTGTTTGCTTTTTTCCTTTTCCAGCTTGTAAAGGCTGCCTACATTCCTTGGCTCATGACCTCTTTCCTCCATCTTCAAAGCCAACAGTATAGCATCTTTTTCCTTTTTTGTCCTGTTTCCTTCTTATAAGAACCCCTGTGATTACATGGGGCCCACTTGGGTAACTCAAGATAAGCTACTCATCTCAAAATCTTCAATTTAATCACATCTACAAAATTCCCTTTACCATGTAAGGTAACATATTCACACCTTCCAAGGAATAGTGTATGGGACATCTCTGAGAGGCCATTCTGTCTGCCATACTAAACAACCTTCTGTCCTTGCAGCTATCACCACCTTTTGCCTGTGGCTTCACAGTTGACAATAGATTACTGGCACTATCTCAACTTCAGCCACTTTTATACATTCTTTAACTCCCTGTATTAGAAGACTCTGACTCTAACCCTTTAGTTAAATTGTCCTTGCTACACCAGATGTTCATTTGATGCTTAAGACCACTCTCCTTGAAATTCTCTGATTTCTTTTTTCTTTTAAAAAATTTTTTTATTGTGAAAAGATTTAGACTTAGCCAGGTAGACTTGATTTAGATGATCCCAATTTTGTTGGTAACATCCAAAACATTGTAATTGGGGTCAGTAGAGCATATACCTTTTTCTCTCCATTAGATCTGTTCAGGGTATTGACCAGTGTCATAGAGCTTCTTCACAGCCTGTTTGATCTGTTTGATCTGGTGCTTGTTAACTTTGACATCCACAAAGGACACTAGTGTGTTATTGTCTTCTATCTTTTTCATGGCAGACTCAGTGGTGAGGGGGAACTTGATGATGGCATAGTGGTCAAGCTTGTTTCTCCTGGGGGTTGCTCTTGTGAGGATATTTGAGATACCTCTGGAGCCACAGTGTCTTAGACCACCAGAAGATGAATGATGTACGGATCTTCTTTTGTTTGTGGCTGTGGACACCTTTCAGCACTGTCTTCTTGGCCTTCACAGTCTTGGCTTCGGCTTTGGCTTTGGGAGGGGCATGAGCTTCCTTCTTCACCTTGGGGGACATCTTATGAAAAGTGATTTCTTTTTTCTGAATTTTTTTTCTTTACTGCCTGCTTCCTTTTCTGTCTCTTTTTGCCAGTTAGCCTTTGTTTTCACATCTCCTAAGTTTTCCCCTGGGTTCTGTCTTCAACCTTCTTTTTCTTGTTTTTAGTTTTTTTGAGATGGAGTCTTACTCTGTTGCCCCGAAGTGCACAGGTGTCATCATAGCTCACTGCAACCTCAAACTCCTGGCTTAAATGACCCTCAGCCTCCTGCGTAGCTGAGACTACTGACATGTGCCACCATGCTTGGCTAATTTTTCTTTTTTTCTTTTTTTATAGAGTTGGAATCTCGCTCTTTGCCCAGGCTGGTCTCAAACTCTTAACCTCAAGCAGTCCTCCTTCCTTGGCTTCCCAAAATGCTAGGATTACAGGTGTGAACCATCACGCCCAGCCAACCTTCTCTTTTTCTTCAACATATTCTCTCTGTATGATGAGTCTTATATTTTATTGCCATTTTAACTACCACCTGAACATTGACCCTCGAGTCCATGCACACTCATTTACTACTTCAAGATTTACGTGTCTAATTGCCTCAGAATCCTCAATCTCAGCACATCCAGAATTGAGCTTATATTCTCTGTCATTTCTATGCCATGTGTTCCTGTTGCTTGTCCTGTGTTGTTAGTGAATTGGTTCTGCCTTTGTTTTACCCAAAGCAGAAGCTAAGAATAATCCTAGACAACTCTTTGTTCTTTGTTCTCTCACGTTGCCAGGTCCTCTTATTTCTACTTGCCTGCTACCTCTTACACTTCTTCCACTACTTCCTGCTTCCCATATTTGTTGTCTCTGTTTTCGATCATGTTTCTGTTATTTCCCAGATTTCTTTTACAGATTTTCTACTATTCTCCTCCAATTAATTCTCCATACTGCTATCAGTGATCTTTTTAATATGCAGCTGACTTTATATTGTCAACAATTCCTAATTGCCTTGGGGATAGTATCTAAACTTCTTACAGTGTACTGAGCCGGGCTAAATGGACACTTCATAAGCCATTCTTTCTCTTTCTGGCTTGCCAGAGTTGGGGTGCCTGCATTCTCCAATCTCTCCATTCCTATATGGGGTGCCCTTCTCTTCTTTTGGGTACTCCTAATTAGGCCTCTAATCTCAGCTGGGAGAGTCTCTCCTGTAGGAAACTTTCTTTGAATTCCTAGCTACATTCTTTACCCATTACTTGTGTTTCCTTAGCACACCCTGTATTTGTCTCCACTTATCCATGTATTGTAATAAAATGTTTACTCAACTCTTTACTAGTCCCCCAAGATGTCTCCAGTACAGAAGGTGTTGCTATTTAAACAACATTTAAAAGTAGTGTGTGTTTATTGTTATTTAAAGGTAAGATGTATTTATTGTAAATCATTGAAAGCACAGTTAAACAAAAAGCAAATTACCCACAGTGTCATCCCCCAGAACCACCCCAAAATACCATTAGTATTTATATTTAATACCATTAGAAACTCTTATGTCCATGTAAATTTTTAAACAATAATGAGATAATTGAGTGCTATTTCACAGCTTCTTTTTATTTATTTTTTTGCTTTAATATATCATTAACATCTTTCTGTAATATGTCACATTTTTCTTCCACATCTTTTTAATAGCAAAGTGGCGTGTTGTATAGATATACCAAAGTGTATTTAATCATTCTGTTACTAAATATTTAATGTGTTTAAAAATTTTCACTACTATCAGTAATGTTTTAGTGAGCATCCGTATATAAATATATTTGGAAATGGAATTCTAATTCAAATGGTATGAAAAAGTTTAAGGTGTTTGATATTGTTAAAATCATTAATTGGGGGCCATTAGGCTGAGAAAGCTCCAGCTACATGAGCAAATCGAAACCCAACTCAGTGTAAACAGTAAAAGGGAACTTAACTAGTCAGAAACTGCAGACTTACCATTAACTAGAGACTTTACCACTCAGAAAGAGCCAACTAACCTCTAACTAAGGGCTTTCCGCTTTAACCAATAAAATATTTTCTTTGTTTTGCTTCTGTGAACACCTTATAAAAGTTTTTCTCTTGAACCCCCTTGGTAGAGTGCTGAACTGCTTGTGGTTTGGTGCTAAGCCCATTAATGAATCAATGAATGCCCAAAAAACTTTTTAAACTTTTAATGTGACTAAGTTTATCTTTTAATGATATATATATATATCGCCAAATTGCTCTTCAGAAAGGCTTTTAAAAAACTGGTTTCTACGCCTACCAACAGTGTATGAGAGTGCCTTTTTCACTTAAAAAATGAAGAGTCATCGTTTTTCATCTCCAGTTTATAGGAGAAACTGCTATCTGTTTTTATTTTGTTTTCATGATTACTGGAAAGAGTTTTTTCCTTAGATATTTGTATTTTTCTCTTTTTCAGTATTTTCCATCAGTTCTCTTTATGGTTATTCTGTTGTTTTTTTTTTTTTTTTCGAGACAGAGTCTCTCTCTGTTGTCCGGGCTGTAGTGCCGTGGCGTCAGCCTAGCTCACAGCAACCTCAAACTCCGGGCTCAAACAATTCTTCTGCCTCAGCCTCCCAAGTAGCTGGGATTACAGGCATGCGCCACCATGCCTGGCTGATTTTTTTTTCCATATATTTTTAGTTGTCCGATTAATTTCTTTCTGTTTTTACTAGAGACGGGGTCTCGCTCTTGCTCAGGCTGGTTTCAAACTCCTAACCTTGAGCTATCCTCCCGCCTCAGCCTCCCAGAGTGCTAGGATTACAGGCGTGAGCCACCACGCCCAGCGTATGGTTTTTCTGTTGGCAGGTGTGTTTTCTTACTGGGTTTTTAAAAAGAGATTTTAAGTGTTTATAGTAGTAACTGTTTCTCTGTAGTAGAGTTGATCATTGAACAACTCTGGACTTAGAGGCACTGACCTCCTGTGCAGTTGAAAATCCAGGTGTAAGTTTTGACTCCCCAAAAACTTAACTACTAATAACCTGTTATTCACTGGAAGCCTTACCAATAACATAAACAGTCGATTACCACATATTAAGTGGAAGTGGATCATTGTAAAGGAATTTGTCCTAGTCATCTTCAAGTTGAGTAGGCTAAGGAGGAGGAGGGGAAGAAGATGGATTGGTTTTACTGTCTGGGAGGGTGCAGGGCCAGGGGGTGAGTGCAGAGGCAGAAGAAGTAGAGAAAGTGGAAGGGGAGACAAAGCAGGCAGAAAAGGCAGGCATACTAAGTGTAACTTCTATTGAAAAAGATCTGCTTATATTTGAAAAAAAAATCTGCGTATAAGAGGATCTGTACAGTTCAAACCTGTGTTGTTCAAGGGTCAGCTGTATATTGTTGCAAGTATTTTCCTTCAATTTGTTATATTTTTAAATTTTTTGTGGGTTTGGAAGTGTAGACATTTGAATTTTAAATTGAAATATATTACTCATTGTAATGTTTAGAAAGTTCCAAGATTATATTCACTTACACTTTTCTCTAGTACTTTTATATTTTAATTTTTAATATTTAAAATTTTAATCTATTGCAATTTAATATTTAGGGAGCAGCCTTCATCCTGAGTACAGAACACAGGTCTTTCAAGTTATGATGCTCAGTAAATATCTGGACCCATAACAGGTCCTCACCTTACATATTATCATCCACGTACTTTGAGCTCCTGTTTTTTTATACCAAGTAGCATCTAGGTGATGAAATAGTGCTTATAGTATGCAAGAGTCAAAAGATGATTTCCAGGATTTTTTTAGCAAGAATCTGAAGACAGGATTTTAGAAGGGGTCTTGAAGAAATTTGTGTATTCTGTGCTATCCATCAACATGATTGTGGGAGTGACCCACCTAAAAGAAGGAGAATATTAAGACCAATTTCAGTGAAAGAATTTTGGCAACAAGAATTATATTATAATTTAAAATAGCAAAATATTTTTACTATTATTTAAACAAAAGAAAAATGTATTAAGTACCTATGTACCTGCCCAGGTTTTACAAATATTAACCTTTAATAATCACATTTTAATTTTTTAAAAAATTAAATAGATAATAAATCCTTGGAGCTGCGTGTACCCTATTCATCTCCTGCCATTCCTCTCTGTCATAACCACTATCTGGAACGACTTTCTTGCCGATCTATATTTTTCAACATTAAAATTCAGCCTATTAAAGCTTTATTTCAAATGTATTAGCAAATTGTTGTTTACTGTGGCCTAGTCTAAAAGAAGAGACTCAGATATTACAGTGAGCACTGAGGATCAGTGCTTTCTACATATCAGTATGATGTCTAGTAAAGTATACTCTGACATGATATGTCATTTTTGCTATGAACTTTTTTCATTGCAGGGAATAGTTAGCTCCCAATGCCACCTTTCTTGGTCTAAATAAGTATAACTATAAATCTAGACCATTTATAGAAATTGCTGAGATCATTCTTTTCTAATTAAGCTGCACATACAGATTAGCAAGGATTATCTAATGTGCTCAATGCTGAACTGGAATATCTTACATTTCTTTTTATCCACCTACTGCTGCTTGTTTATGCATAGTAAGAATTGTAGAATTTTATGATAGAAAGGGACCTAGAGACATTCTTATTCTACTCTCTTTTATTTTAGAGATGAAAAAAATTGACACTAACAATTTGATTTGAATAAGGCTTCAAAGCTAGGCTATGATCCCAGATTTGGTCTTCTCACTATTCATGATTAATAAAGCTAGGTAATAATTTTGACGTAATATTATGTGAGGTTCTACAGTCTGAATTAAAATGTCAGAAAATAGTGTACTATAAAATCACTGTAATTTTTTTTTGGTAAATTTTTCTTTCTGTCAATTATTTGTGTTTTTTTTTTTTCATTCTCTCTTACATATGTAATAAAACAGTGTTCCCTAGTCCCTTTTCATGTATAATTGTTTTAGAATTTATATATGTTTTATGTTAAAATTTAGAACTTGCTCTATGTAGTTTAAAATATTTCAAATGATAGTTTTGATGTGTCAAACTTTGCTTTTTAGTGTTTTTAGAGAAATATTTTATTCTTGACTTGCATAATATTTTTGAAGTTAGTAATAGCTTTATGTAATTATCTCATTTGCCGTATTATCTTCCTTAGTTGACAGATGAGGAAGTTTAAACTTGTAGGTGTTCAAATGATTGTGATGATGTCTTTCAGGAAATATTCAGAATTTAAATGTTTTTAAGTTTAATAGTTTGTAATATCATGCTGTATATATTTCTGATATATTAATCTGTATATATATTATGTAAAAAGAGACCCTGAGAAAATATGTCCTCATGTACTCCCTTATGGGGTCTGTTATATATGCTGTGTTCATGTGAACCACATCAAATATTAGCCCTGGAGTACAGAAGTCTTCTCTTGGTGAGACAAATAGCTGAAATGATATAAAGCAGAACTTTAAATCTCTTAAACCTTACCTTTCATTTTGTTTTACTAAGAATTATTTCAGTTATAAAATCTTTCTAACTGCTAATTATTACCTTGAAACCATGAGCATGGAAGCCTTTTTAGAAAACGCTAGTTAATTTGATATAAGAAGATAAATGATGTAATTACATTCTCTAACATTGAAGTGTTTCTAGTGTAAAGATTTATATAAATTTGTTACAATACTTTCTCAACTTAAAGTTATGCATTTCAATTTTACTTAGTATTTCCTCAGCAAATGGGGGATCAGAAAATATCTTTATGTTGTTTCCTTCAGTAAAGATTCCTACTGTGTTCCTAGCACATTTGATACTGGTGCTACAGAACTGATTAAGACAAGTTCTGGTAGAAAAGACTATGAAAAGTAGCATGGGATGGTCGTGAAAGGCTGGCAGAATCCTGGGCATTGCTGGAAGTGGCAGAAGGGGCTGCCGAGTTTAGACTTGATGCTATAGAAGGATTTCTTTTTTTTTTTTTTTTTTTTTGAGACAGTCTTGCTCTGTCAGTGACCTCAAACTCCTGGGCTCAAGCAATCCTCCTGTCTCACCTTCCCAACCAGCCAGGACTACAGGCGTCCACCACAAAGGCTGACTAATTTTTGTATGTTTAGTAGATATGGGGTCTCACTCTTGCTCAGGGTGAGCTCAAGTGATCCTCCTACCTCGGCCTCCCAGAGTGCTAGGATTATAGGCTTGACCCACCGTGCCTGGCCTATAGAAGGATTTGAAGCAGAAAAATGCCATGGTTAGATTTTTTTTTTTTTAATTTTGAGACAGAGAATCTTACTGTGTTTCCCAGGCTAGCGTGCAATAGCCTCATCACAGCTCACTGCAAACGCTAACTTTTAGCCTCAAGCAGTCCTCCTACTTCAGCCTCTGGAGTAGCTGGGACTGCAGGCATGTGACACCATGCCTGGCTAATTTTTTTTCTATTTTTAATAGAAACTGGGCCTCCCTCTCGGTCATGCTGGTCTCCAACTCCTGACCTCAAGTCATCTTCTCAGTTGGGCTCCCAGAGTGTGAGGATTACAGGCATGAGCCACTGTGCCCAGGCTGCCATGGTTAGATTTTTATAAACATGGTTAGGTTTTATCAACATCATGCAATTCATGACCTCAGTTAATCTACTTATTACTAGGTCATCTACCTTCTATTAGGTGAAAGCACTAAGTTGTGATTGTGGTGAGCCTAACTCTGGAGAAAAATTCCAAGCTATCTTGATGAAATTGAAACAAATTACCTGGCTGCGTGATTTTTTGTGTGTATATAAATGTGAGTAAATTTTAGGATAAACAGAACAGTTCAAGTTACTCCATAAAATAATAGTTTTTATTATTTTATAAGCCTTTTATTTAAACTTCCCATGGAAATTGCTGTGGACTAACTTCTTAACACTGAAACCTTGAGTAACTTGTCCTTGCTTTACTTGCAGGGACTGTGTGGCAATAAATGATAGAGTAAAATAGCTTTGAATTATCAAGACATGCTGTATAAATTAAAAGCATTAGTTATTGCAGGGTTAAGCAAAGCTGAGAGCATTTAATTTTGAGGTAGTTACTAAAAAGGTAGGATTTTTATATTAAAATTTTGCCCTATTTGATATTGTTCATCTGTTTACCTTTCTCGAAACCATTCCCAGTGCTATCGTTTCTTTGATCTCCTCACTTCTTTCTGACCACAGTTTTTAGGGTTTCTTCAAAGGTTCTTGGGGTTCCATTCTCCCCTGTTTTCTGGCTCTTCATTCTCCTGTGCTCTCCCTGGGCTGTTTCTTCTGTTCTCATGGTTTTAACTGCCAGTAATATGACTCATAAATCTAGTCCAGCACTATTTTCTAGCTTCAGACTTCAACAGTGAGACCAGCACCCTCGTCAACATGTCCAAGACTGAACAACTCAGTAATAATCTGGCCCCACCGATATCTCTGGTCTCATCCGGTTCTTGAACTTTGTGCTGTAATAATAATACCTATTGGTTGAGCACTCATTTTGTGCCACAGGCATTATGCACATTACTTGCATTGTCTTATTTAATTTTCACCACATCCCTTTGGGGTGGCCATTGTTACTCCATTTCACTGGTGAAATACTAAGAAGTTAAGTAATTTGTCTCAGGTCATATAGCTTGGAAATGGCAAATCTGGAACTTGAACCCAGGTCTCTAACATAAAGTTTATGGCTGTATATGAAAGTGTCCATCATCCCTATTTTGCTTATTACTGGTACAAGCATACTATAAATTTTACAATACTGTATAGTCCTTTCTATCCTAGCCTTTCTAGTTCAGTATGTAATCAGAGACCCAGTGTTAACTGTGATATGAGTGAAGTGGTCACTTTCAACTTCTGAGAAGGTCATATCACGAATTATTTGATAATACAATTTGAATATCCCTTATCTGAAATGCTTGGGAACAAAAGTGTTTGGATTTTGGATTTTTTTGGATTTTGGAATATTTGCATATATATAATGAGATATGGGGATGGGACCCAAGTATAAACATGAAATTCATTTATGTTTCACATGCAAATAGCGTGAAGGTAATTTTATACAATATTTTTAATAGTTTTGTCTACGAAACAAAGTTTTGACTGCAACCTGTCACATGAGGTCAGGTACGGAATTTTCCACTTGTGGTGTCATGTTAGTACTTAAAAAGTTTTGGAGTTTAGAGCATTTCTGATTTCAGATTTTCAGACTAGGCATGCTTAACATATTCTGGTTCTTTAAGTAGAAGTATGTCAAGTTCCCTTTAGATTCAATACATAGTTGTATTGAGTTGTGATTATGTTCCTTTGTTTAAGACCGCTATACTGTGGTATGTTTTTAATGCTGGTTTATCAACTTACAGCATGGTATGGTGTCTTCTCATGCATTGTTCTCAATCTGGAATCCCTTTTTTTCTTCCATTTTCACCTCCTCCTTGTTTGGCAAATTTCTCACTTTAAGAACTTAGTTCATGCATCACCTGTTTAAGAAATCTCCTTGACATTCTCGCCTATCTCTGGGATGGATAAAGTCCCCTTACTCTGTATTCTTTTATCATCTTAAGTATATAGATGAACATTTTAAACTGTCATAAAATTACATTGTATTAATATTTATGTTTTATGTACTCTCACTGGAGGATGAACACTTTGGGATAGAAATCATGTCTGAAGTATTTTTGTGTCCATAATGCCTAATATGCTTTTATTGAATTACCATCTGACCAAATGACTAAATGATTGATTTTATTGCTAGTGTCAACTTTTCTAGACACTGTAAATCTAAGAGCACCATATATAATTTTTTTTTCGTTTTTGAGGGGCTAATAAGTTTGATCAATACTTGTAAGACTAAAAGACATAGACAATCTTTCATGTTTCTGTTGTCACGTAGCACTGTAGCCAAACTGTTCCCAGCCATAATTTATCATATTTTAAAAAGCTATAGTGGCACGTACATTTTAACATGTGTTAAATAGATTGTACATCTTTATTCTTTAAATATTTGCAAAGAATTTTGAGTTTAAGGTGAATGTTAACCTTTTAAACCCATTCTATTCTGAAAGTATAAATGTAATTTTTTTTTAAATCAGGCATTGTGCTAACTCGTGCTGTGATTTTTATTTGTATTGCTAATATTATGTCTATACAGTAAGGCTTTAATTAAAATATTTAATTAAAGTATTTTTTCAAGGATATAGTATAATCCTAAAAATTAACTAGTTACAAGGGTAATCAAAGTGAAAATAGAAATATAGATGGACTTATTTTTTGCTAGTCTCAGTACTATTTTAGTTTTCCAAAGTATAAATTTTCATCTTTGAAAAAAATAAATAAAAAAATTAAAAAAAATTCATCTTTGAAGGATTTTTGGTTTGTTTGAATCTAATAGCCTATTAAAAAAAAAGGCAGGCTTTTGCTGCCCAGGCTGGAGTTCAGTGGCTCAATCATAGCTCACTGTAGCCTGAAGCTGCTGAGCTTAAGCTATCCTCCTGCCTCAGCCTCTGAGTAGCTAAGACTGCAGGTGTGCACCACCACACCCAGCTACTTTTTAAATTTTTTGTAGAGATGAGGTCTTGCTGTTGCCTAGGATGAAAAGGCAGGCTCTTAACATAAAAGCTAGCATCCTTAGTAGCTTTAAGAGCAATATTTCAAAATGCGTAATAGATGTGTATTTGGAAGTTTGTTTTTTTAAAAAAACTGAAATATTGGCAAGAATGGAGAAAACATAAGATGCCACTTATGTAATAGAGAAAAAGCGGCCATTGTCCTTAAAAAGTTATATTAGGGAATTTTTACTTTGGCCCATACGGGATGTGAAAAGGTTTCATGACGTTTCTAGGAACTAATGACTCAGTTGATTTTTATTGGTAATGTGGTGTTTGACTTTCAGAGTAGGCTCTGTTGCTCTCTATTTCTATGGCTGCTGCTGCTGGTGCTTTTTCTTTATAACGGGGATCACACATTGCTGTAACTACCTCTCCAATTCCTGTTTTCTTGCTAGGCTCTCAGGTTTATGAGGGCTTAGAATTGTGGATGTTTATTTGCCACTGCATAATGAGTGCTTAATATTTATAGAATAAATGATGTAAAGAAGCAGAAAACAAAGATTTTTTTTCCCTAAAAGTAGTTGTTTTGGTTCATGGTGATGCTGAAAGCACTATAGATCTTGAAATGCATTAATAAATAATTAAAGAACAATTGATTTAGTTTTAATATTAAGATTATTTTAGTCCAATTCATTGTATATCTAGTAACTAGAATTATCTAAAATATTTATTTGAAATGCTACATTATTCATTTTTTTCTGGACAATCATTGACTATATGCTGTTTAGGAAATTATTTTGTACTTTGATATTTGATACTTGTATGAATTATTTAATTTATAATTATGAATTCTTCAAAGAAAATATTAAAATTATAGTCAAAATATCTCTCAGATTCCTTAGGAAGTAAATTCATATTTTTTTCAGCTACCACTGGAAAAAGCAAAAATTCAAAGTTGATAAATAATGCAGGTAAAACTTCTACATGGATAGAGGTACCTTGACCTTACATACTAACTCATCTCCATAAATTCATAATCTGCTATGGATCTCTTTGGCATTCATACTAGCCTCACCACTGCCCGATTGGGAATGGGGCCTAGGAGTGCTGCTTATTGTGATTTTTTATACTTTTCCTTATTTTTTGCACTAAGTCAAGTGTAAATAGTTTACATTTATTCCTTATGGTGAGTACAGGTTGGTTGAAACATTTAGGAAAGACTAAGGCTCCTGGTTAACAAAGGAAATTAATGTGAAAAGTAAATTCATTTTACTCACAGTAAAAGTCACGGTTTTCACTATGGCCTATAAGGCCTTACATGGTCTGGCGTCTGAACTCTTGTCCTCCTACTCTGTCTCTTTCTTACTCGGTTTCATCACAGTGGTCTCCTTGATGATACTTAGACCTTTCTGCATGTCCCTGCTTTGCTGTCTTTGAACTGTTCTCTCATGCCCCAAGTATATGAGTGACTAACTCCCTCCTTCAAGGCCTTGATTAGATTTATCTTCCGAATGAGGTCTCCCATGATCACTCTACATAAAACTGCCTCCGCCTCCACTCCTGGGCTCCTTCACCCTGCTCTACTCTATTCTTTTTTTCCATAGTACTTAATCACCTTCTAATAGACTATATTATTTATACTTAACTTATTTATTAGTGTCAATCTCTTGCCACTAAAATGTAAGCTTAATAAGGAAGAGTTTCTTTGTTTTTGTTTTATTGTGGTGGTCATTGCTTTAACAAACAGGTGTATCTCCAGTACCTAGAACTCTATTGTGTGGCATGTGGAAGATGGTTAGTGATTATTTGTTTAATAAATTACCAATTTGGCTTTTCCAAGAATGAGTTTGTTCTTCCTTAGCTTGTGATCCATAACTGGACTGCCTCATTCCCTCACCTCTGTCCTTTCTCTTTGTTATATGGACCCTTTGAATACATCTAGAATTTTTTTTTTTTAAATCCAAATCCAAGAGAGCCACCCCTGGAGAGATTAAAGAATACCCTTTACTGCCATCTAAGTTGGAATATTTGCTAATAACTGTACTTTGGCAGAAACCCTGACTGTACCCCATAGAAGTGTGACCTTATCCTGTGGTCTTAACATGGTGGCTGTGTTAATCTGTGGCTTTCTCTCTGTATTCCCAAGGCAGTGTTCATTCCCAAATGAGTGGTGGTAATGGACTATCTCACCTCTTATAATACATTGTGCAAAAGTTCAGCCTGGAACAGAAATGGGGTGTAGTGGTGGTCTGAATCACCAAGTAAATAGAACCAGTGTGATAGGTTTGTTCCTTTATACCTGTTCCAGGTTTAAGAAGTTCTTAGGAATCAGATGAATTAGGTTCTTGTTTTGACTGTGTAACTGATTTATTGTGTGACCTTTGACAAATTATTTAATATATCTGGGTTTATGTTTCGTCAGTTGTAAAATTGAACTGGATTGTATATATTTTTTTGTCTCTATGGAATTTAGCTATATTGTCAGAAATATTTTAAACTTTATAATTGTAAATTTAAAATGTTAGCACTTAAATTAATAATCCTGTTTATTATATATGATTTATATTTGGTAAGGTGCTGCATATCTAAAAACAGTTGAGCCTAGGACCTAGCAAGAATTCTTTGCTTATCTACTTTCATAAGATAAACAGATTTGTTGATAACTCCTAGAATTCAGTTAACTAGAAAATTAATTGCTTCTGTAGACATTTAAATAACTCAGGGCTAGATTCCATCTACTTACTTCCTTTTCACTCTTCCTTCTTTCTCTTATTTCTTCTTTATCCCTTGGATTATCAATTGTACAATTTTACTTTGTTTACTTAAAGAACAAAAGGATGATACTTTAAAGGTATTTTTTCATGAATTTTGCCTTTGAATCTATATTTTATTCATCATTGTACTACCCTAGCATCTAGCAGATTGTCTTGTACTTAGTATGTTCTCCTTAAATGTTGATTGAATGTATGAATTTGCTTTTATTTTCCCTAATACTAACTTAACAGAGATTGATTTTTAAATTTTTATTATTTTAAGAAAGGTGACACTTGTGATGGTGGGACTGGATAATGCTGGTAAAACAGCAACGGCAAAGGGAATCCAAGGAGGTAAGCTGAAAATATTCATATGCTTTTTGAACTCTATTGAGTTATTCTGAGTTATCTACTTATTCGTGTTAAATTGCTTTCTTATTAATTGGGTACAGAGAGTGTGCACTCCATTATTCTTAGTATACTTGTGACTGATACGGTGAATAGGTTCTGGTTTAATGGTACTAGCATGTTATCATGTTTCAGATTTGAATAGATGCAGAGATGCAGAGGCTCCTTGAGGTCTTTGATCAGCTAGGAGGGATTTTATCTGTGTTGTAGACAACAGGAAGGAAAATAAAAAAGAATGGCATGCCCCTGCCTGTAAGAATACTCAATTTCTATTCATGTATTCTTGGCCAGAATTTAGTCACATGGCTATACTTAGATGCAAGGGAGGTGGAAATAGTTAGCCAACATAGTTCTCTTTGCATCTCTTGATGCTTTTTTCCAATATATATAATTTTTGTAGTTACATTAAAGATAGGGCCTCTATACCACTAAAGGGCTTTATGTCATATACATACATCTCACTGAATATATTTAGTGAGTTAGTCTTAATTTAATGTTTTGTACTGCAATATAGCAGTATCTATACTAGTGAGTTTATTGAGCAGTGAAGGTAAATCACCAGTTGGGCATCTTAAGGGTATGAATTGGGAAAAAACATAACACGTATTTCTTGGCTGATGATTATAACAATATATTATGCATATCAGATAGTTAGGGGATCAATTATTAATACCTTGCAAAAACTCACTGTTGGAGAAAATATTTTTGTCACCCCAAATTCTACTATGTAATGTTAGATACAAATTACATATTATTATTTATAGAGTCCTCTAAAGCCTTATTGGTAGCCCTCATGCTATCTTCTAGGTTGTATCTTCACAGAACAGCACTCACTGCCATCATCTAAACCAGAGGTCAACAAACTTTTTCTGTAACGAGTCAGATAATAAATATTTTAGACATTGGGGCCACACAGTCTCTTTTTGAACTACACAACTGACATTGTAGGGTGAAAGCAGCCATAGAAAATATGCAAACAATATGTAAATGAACCTGGCCATGTTTCAATGAAAGTTTATTTACGGACACTGAAATTCGAATTTTCAGTCATTTAAAGATGTAAAACACATTTTTAGCTTGCAGCCATACAAAAACAGGTGACAAATCAGATTTGACCTGCATAGCAGGTCAAATGATAATGATAAGGTCATGAGATCTGATCTAAACTTCTTCCCTTCTTCTGTTTCTTCAAAGCCTTACCAGGGGAGCAGGCAGCTAAGAATCTGCTAATCAGATTATCTAATTTGTTGTGTGTACTTCAAACATCCTCTTTCTGTCAGGTCCTTTCTCTTCTATGTTCCACCTCCATATATCCATCAGTTCCTTTTTCTGAGTCTAGAAAAATGCTCAAGATATCTCATCATAAACCAGAAGTCAAAGCTGCCTTCAACTTTGAGCTCCCCTCTGTTCTATTTTTGTTCTTTTTCTTATATGTACTCTTTAGTCTACTCCAATGACTGACCGATTTCTTCCTTTGAATTCTTTTTAAGATTCCAGTTACATAGAATTCTAATTTTGAAGTTTTCCTAAATTAAGCCTTCTCATACCTTTTATATTTTTTGTTTATGTTGTTCCTACTTACTAGAGAGAATATCTACTTATATTTAAAGACATTTTTGTCATATAATCTTCTCTTTTATAAAGTCTTTTTTAATCTCCATCTGCTCCCAACCATTACCACCCTGATCAATAGAATTGACCATGTCTTCTTTTTTGGCCTACTCTTACCTATACTTACTTATATCACTACTTGATTGTATTTTGTTTGTGTATTTTTCCACTTCTTCAGACTGTAAATTCTCTAAGGACAATTTTGCTCATTTGGAAGTCCCAGTTGTGTAGGCCATGCCCCTTAGGTGTAGTGCAGCCTTCTTAAAACATGTCTCCTGTGGCTTCTACTTTCCTACTTATTTTAGGTTCTTCTACCTCTTGGCTTTGTTTTTCCCCTTTGGTATTTGGTAGATTCTTTTGAGATATGTCTACCTCCTCTCTAACTGTATTGCCATTGCCTAAATCGAAACTCTCAGTGTCTTTCATCCATAATGTCACAATAGCTTCTTAATCTAAAAGTAGCACCCCTACCAGGAACTTCAGCTCTTTAAGTCCACTTCTCTTCTTCATGGCTATCAAAGTGAATGTATTAATTGGATATAGGTTTAACTATTTTAATGGAGACCTAAAATAATAGTGGTTCAGCAAAATAGAAGTTTGTTTCTCTCTCACAACAGGCTCGGTGAGAATAGTCTAGAACTGGTATGGCAACTCCATGCTGTTAGGAACTCAGTTCCTTGTCTTAATTTGCTTTGCCATCTCTAGTGTCCTCCTTCACTTGTGTGTTCTAAGGTAATTTATTACAACATGTACATTTCATCTGGAAGGAAGAGGTAAAGGGTAAAGGAGGCTATTCTTTTCTCCTTTAAGAGCATGAATTAGAAGCTGCCACAGCACTTTAGTTCACATGCCATTGCCTAGAAACAATGGTGTTCTGGACCCAGACATACTGCCTCATATTGGCTCATGTCAACTAGCAAGAGCCCATGATACATATCTCTTCCTAATTCTATGTCCAGGTACCTCACATTGCTAGTGTGAAATTGGCCATGATGGAAGTATTTATACCATGAAAATTGACAGACACTACATATCAGGGTTCCCCCATCCCTAAGTCGGGTATTAAATATTTAACAGCACACTGCTAGCTAGAACCTCCTCTCATGGCCACCCGTAGTTGCCATAGAGGCTGGGGATTGTAGTCTATCCTAAACAGTCGTGTGCCTAGATTAAAAAATCTAGGATTCTTTGACTGTCTAATAGGGAACTATTGATATTTTGGGTGTGAAAATTCTACTTGGTGTGGATTGGTCCCTAGCATTGTTGGATATTACCATGTCTTCATTATATTGTACTTATTTGCTTATATATATTTCACCAATAGACTAAGAGCTCTGTAAGATCAGAAGATGGATCTTCTTAATTTTTGTATTTCTAAAACCTTACACAGTACTTAGCATATCACAGATGCTCAAAATTATTTATTGATTATGTATTTGTACTTTATCTTGGACTTTCTGGAGATTACATCCTACCACATATACTTTATTGAATTTTTTTTTTTTTTTTTTTGAGACAAGGTCTCACTCTGTTGTCTGGGCTAGATTGTAATGATATCATCATAGCTCCCTGTAACCTCAAACTCCTGGACTCAAGTGATCTGCCTGCCTTAGCCTCCCTAGTAGCTGGGTCTACAGGCATATGCCACCACACCCGGCTAATTTTTCTAATTTTTATATAGACAGGGATATACTCACTCTGTTGCTTAGGCTGGTCTGGAACTTCTGGGCTCAAATGATCCTCCCACCTTAGCCTCCCAAAGTGCTAGGATTAGAGGTGTGAGCCACCATACTCAGCGCTTTACTGAAATTCTCAGGATTAGGGACCATGAATCTTTGTGCCCTTGGTTCTTGCATGATGCCTCATCTATAATAGGCCCTCAGTAAATGATTAGAAGGATGGATGGATAAATACATGGAAGGACAAAAGAAAGGATGGATCTGTGGAGAGCTGCTTCAGCTATCTTAGCAGTTTGTTGTAGTATTGGGCTCTACTAGAGAATCATCAGAAGAAGGATCATCGGGGAAGTTATACTTAAACATTTAGTCCTAAGACTTGAAACACAGATGCTATGTAGGAACCAGAGGAAAGAATAGAGAATGTTTCATATATCAAAAGAAACAGGGTTTTGAAGTCCTAAAAGCTTTCATTAGGGTGCTGGCTCTGCCTACCATTTTTGAAAAAAATTCCTTAAACTCAATTTATGTACTAGGGATATTGCTATAATTTTCTCTCTGCTTACATTTCTCCCTCTGCCTAAAATATTGTTCTCCCATCTCTATTACATTTATGTGGCTTTTAAGACTTCACTCAAAATTCTCTTCTAATCTGAAGCCTTTCTAGACCATAACTCACCTTTCCCTCTTTACCCTCTTCCTCTTGAATTCCCTCACACTATCCTCTCCAGGTTTTTTTACAGAATATACAAATTCTTTGTTATTCCCATTAATATTATGTCTCTCTGTGTTGTACTGTTTGTTCTTTGAGAACAGCAACCATATCTTATTTGTTTTTGCATCCTGATGCCTAACAAAGTCTTTGTACCAAGTAGGCATTTAGTACCTGTTACCCTTTTTCCTACCCCAGCATAGTTGACTGGTTTTTGCTGATGATTTCCTGGGGGCTCCTGTCAATTCATACTCAAAGACAACTGCTTATTTTATCTGTGGAAACCAGTTCTGTCTAGGATTAGATCTACATTTTTAAATGTCTAGTGTAATCCTATTTCTCAGAAATTGTTGGTTACTTATATTAGGTCTAACTGCCTTTTTCTCTTTCTGAATAATGAGTGTATTAGCAAAAATGTGACTTGTAATAGATTCTTTTAACTTTCTTTGGAGCTGTGTAAATGTCAGTAACGTGCTTACAGAAAGAGAATGGTGTATGGCAAGTTTGTTTCTCCGTCACACCTGAGCCTAGCAATTGCCTTTCAAGTTAATCTTTGTAATAGCAAAATGTTTTGCTAAATGTGGGAATAAGACTCTCTAAACCAGTGTTGTTCAATAGAACTTTCTGCATTGATGGAAATACTCTGTGTTGGCACTCTCCAATACGGTGGACCACTTGCCACGTGATTTTTGGATAATTGAAATGTAGCTCATGCAACTGAGAAACTGAATTTTTTATTTTGTTTTAATTTATTTAAATTTGGAAAGCATCATGTGGCTTGCAGCTACTGTTTTGACCACGTAGTTCTAAACAGTCTTGTGTGGTAATAGTTATCAGTAGAGTCCAGTGAAGAGAGAATGAAAAAGACAAACATGAAGCTTAAACTCTATAACCACTGAGTCAGCAGGTTCCATTAATCTTTCATGAGTCCTTTTCTATTCCTTTCTTTTCATTTTCATGCCTCTTTTTGAAGTGGCTATCACTCTTACTTCCAGTCATTCTAGAGACTTTTGCAAGATGAAATACTTCTTTAATCACCTTAATTACATAATTTGTCTGCCAGCTACCTTCAGTGGCTCCGGATTCTCTATCTTCAAAACCTTCTTTATTCTGATTTTAGTCTGCATTTGTAATCTTAAGGATTTGCTGCAGCCACAATGTTCAGTTTGTTTGTATTCCTTGACTTTGCCCTTTCCTTTACTTTATTAGATCACTCTTCCGCCTATTTAAGTCCTACTCAGCTTTAAGGCCTAAATACCATCTATCCTATGAAATCTTTTATGACTCTTGGGGATCTTTTTAATCTCTTATTGTCATTACCACTCCTTAGGAGTTATAATCATATACATCCTGTACCTTCTTTATGTTGTCATATATGGAAGTCCAAAATAATTCAATTATAAATTTATTTGGACATCCAAGACATGATCCTATAGAAAGGATGAAATCTACTTTCTATTTGCAAGCTGCTCTCAAAAGACTCTTTATTCCAAGTATAGCTTTAATTCATCTAAATAAAAAAGAGTGACCTTACTCTGTAGTTTCTCTCTTTGTTTCTTCTATTCTCTAAATGTTTATGGTTTTCTTGATAACTCCACAGAAGATGTAACAGTCCCTGAGATGACTGGTGTTGAAGGCTTGACATTTTTATTGTTTGTAATTTGGAGAGTAGTCATAAAGAGTTTGTTCCTTTATTTATTCAACAGATACATACTAAATACCTATTATATGCTAGGTGCTGGTGTTATATCAGAAAAACAAAAGGAAATTCCAATCTGCATGGAGTGCACATAATAAGCATGCCACTTTGTGGTAAAGTATGACTAATAGCACTTTTTGTGTCATTTAAGTTGTAAAGTTAAATTAATGTTATTAATTTAAAGTCTGAAGATTGTTTCTTTCATATCATTTGAAACAGAGCACCCTGAAGATGTAGCTCCTACTGTTGGATTTTCCAAAATTGACCTTAGACAAGGAAAATTTGAAGTTACCATCTTTGACTTGGGAGGAGGAAAAAGAATTCGTGGAATCTGGAAGAATTACTATGCTGAGTCCTATGGAGTAATATTTGTTGTGGATTCCAGTGATGAAGAGAGAATGGAAGAGACAAAAGAGACAATGTCAGAAGTGCTAAGACATCCTAGGATATCAGGAAAGCCTGTATTGGTGTAAGTAATGTTGGTGTCATTGTACATGTTGGGGCAGAAGCATTGGCCAATGAAGAAATTTACCTGTTATAAAATGCTGAATAAGATAAATTAGTCATGCCTTGGTAGAATAAAATGTATGTAATTAACTGGGAATTGTTAATATAGTGAGGCCTTGTTATATAATACTTTTCATAAAGTATTATAAAAGTTAAGACTATATTATGAGCAAGCTTATACTTAGACCTCCTGGGTATTCCAATATAAACTCTTTGTTTTATTTGATGATTTATTTTTCATTGACTTTTTCATTTTGGAATGAATAGTCTATTAACAAGATTCTAGAATAGGCCGGGCTATAATGGCTCACGCCTATAATCCTAGCACTCTGGGAGGCCGAGGCGGGTGGATCGCTCAGGGTCAGGAGTTCAAAACCAGCCTGAGCAAGAGCGAGACCCTGTCTCTACTAAAAATAGAAAGAAATTAATTAGCCAACTAAAAATATATAGAAAAAATTAGCCGGGCATGGTGGCGCATGCCTGTAGTCCTAGCTACTCGGGAGGCTGAGGCAGGAAGATCACTTGAGCCCAGGAGTTTGAGGTTGCTGTGAGCTAGGCTGACGCCGCGGCACTCTAGCCTGGGCAACACAGTAAGACTCTGTCTCAAAAAAAAAAAAAAAAAAAGATTCTAGAACAGTTTTCAATTTTTTTCTTCTTTCCATATTAATAACTTATATTTTGCCTTTGTCCTTTTTCTTAAAGAGTATTCTTGTTTGAATACTCTTGAATATTTTTTTAATACCACATTGATTTCACAATTTTCACTTCTACATTTTCATATTGAACCTATGACCTGTGACATTATCAACCTAGACATATGCTTATATCATTTTGTCCAAGTGCCTGAACATTTTTTAAAAACTTAAGTGACAAAAGACTTTTGTGTTGCTGGTTAGCATAGTATTTATGCATAATAAACACCAGATGGTGCTATAACTGTGAGACATAGTAAAGTGAAAGGAGTTTAAATTGCTCTTTAACATGGAGTAAATTAAATATTGGCCCTTGGAAACCTGTCCCTTTTCCCATGTCTTGTGATTCATTATTAAGGATTGAAAAAAAAATCAGCCTATCATGTGGTTATATGAAAACCTGTGAGTTTCTCATTGACTCTCAGTAGTAAGTGAACATTTATTTAATAGGAAGTTTAGAAGCTCTAATTACAAGTTATAACTTTATTGCATTATTTATTGGTAAAGCTTATACTTTTTAATTTTTATACATTTAACTGATTAGAGAAGTTATTTGATTTATATAATCAATTCTCACCTTTATTAAATCTGAAGGAAAACTTTAAGAGACATATACGAAGAGTAAACTTTGTGGAACCCCATAGGGTAAATTGGTCTCTACAGATGTTTAAGCAGAAAATCAGCTTTAGTCTAAAGTAAAAACTATTTCTAGACTAAAGAAAAAAATGTTAATGACCTTTGGTCATTTGTAAAATAATAGTGTGCTTTGTTTTTAACCAAATAGTCATTTATTTAATTATTTTTATTTACTCTTTCATGCATTTACTCATTCATAGATTCATTAATTTAATATGTATTTATTGAGCCTACCTCATCTACTATGTGCCAGGCATTGTTCTGGTAATGGGGATGCACTTGGGAACAAAAACAACAAAAGTATATGGATGACTTCAGGCGGTTACATTCTAGGAGCTGAAATATACAATAAATATAATTAATAAATTATATCCTATATTAGGCGTTAAGTGTACTGAAACCAATGAAGCAAATAAAAGAATATCAGGAAGCCTATGGTGGTGGTGGCAACGACAAGGGCATATTACTCTTATAAATTAGGATAATCATAGAAGGTCTTATTGAAAAGCTGACATTTGAGGTGAGGGAATCAGTCATGCAGATATCTGTAGAAAAGCCCTGCAGTAGGCGCATGTGATTGTTAAGTGACTACAGTGATTACTGAGTAATGAAATCACTCTGTAAGCAAAATATCTGCTTTCGGTTCTTTTACCTCTCTCAGCTAGTGAATTTCCTGAATAGGAAAAAAATTACACAACTAGGGTGATTGTTTCACCATTATAATCTCATTGTCAGTGAGAACTCACAAAGATATGAGAATTAATTATGGATGGTATGACATGTTTATGAAAAATAGAGTGGTTTGCCTGCCATTTGACCAGCTTTTCTCAAGGTAGTTTTACAACCATAGAATTTTTATTAAAAAAGTGAATTGCTTTTTGAAATGAAAGTGCTTCAAAAATTTACAAAATATACAGAAATGTATACATTCTTAGTAAATTTCAAAGATATAGAGAAATAATTTTTTTGTGTATTTTGTATTGATATATAATAGTTATACATATTTGGAAAAGCATGTTTATAAAAAATGATTGACTTATCATCCAGAGCCAGCCACTGCTAACATTTTGATGAATTTCCGATGCATATTTTTATTACATATAATACATATAGTATTCATATAATATATACAATTTTGTATCCCTTTTTTAAAAAATTTAAATTAAAGATTTAAATTTAATAAATATAATTTAATTTCAATTAAATTAAACAGTCTTGCTCTATTGCCCAGGCATGATCATACTTCACTGCAGCCTTGAATTCCTGGGCTCAAGTGATCCTCCCGCCTCAGCGTCCCAAGTAGCTGGGACTACAGGTGTGTGCCACCACGCCTGGCTAATTTTTTTATTTTTTAGAGTGACAGAGTCTCTTATGTTGCCCAGGCTGGTCCCGAACTCCTGGCCTCAAGTGATTCTCCCTCCTCGGCCTCCCAAAGCACTGAGATTATAAGCATGAGCCACTGGGCCCGGCCCCCACCCTTTCTTATATGTTTGTAAGCACCTCTTGAGAGTCTGCCCATATTTGAAAGTTCTCTGTTTACTTTTTTCTCCCTGACCAATAAGAAAATTGACTTCTCTTATTAATATTACTGTCTTAATATAATATGAATCTCTTTACTACTCTTTATCAACTCCTTGTCACTTCTCCACTGTATGACTGATAGCAATGGTCTTCTAACTAGTCTCTTGTTATGAGTCTTGCCTGTCCTTCAAGCTCTTCTCTACATTGCCAGCAAGAACTTTATTCTTTATTTGATATTTTCCAATTACCAAACCAGTACATGCTTGTTACAACAAGTGAAGCAATGCAAGAATATGTAAAAAACATGAGAGTATTTCTAAAAATGTAAATTTGATAATTTTGCTATTTCTTTGCTTAAAGTCCTTGAGATTGCCTTGATAGCTCCATGCAGATAGGTAATTCTGTCTGTTTTTTTTTTTTGCTTACAAATATAACCCCAGCAACTAGACGTGCCTAGCCCCTAATAGGTCTGGCATTGACAAATCCACTAGATAGTAAGGGGGAAGAGTGTTTGACAGAATCATGCTGAGCTCAGTGCTAGGGGCGAGAGAGCTGTGGAGAAGTGGGAGGAGGATCCCTATATTAAGAGGCAGTGGCGGGCGCGGTGGCTCACGCCTGTAATCCTAGCACTCTGGGAGGCCAAGGCGGGTGGATAGCTCAAGGTCAGGAGTTCAAGACCAGCCTGAGCAAGAGCGAGACCCCGTCTTTACTATAAATAGAAAGAAATTAATTGGACAACTAAAAATATATGTAAAAAATTAGCCGGGCATGGTGGCACATGCC
>CAUYRT010049385.1:0-21498 GCA_963574885.1 Lepilemur ruficaudatus
ATAAGAAATGGCCTTAGAATGGATGAAATATGGTAAATACATATTCTTTGTGTCCCAGGACCTCTGTAGAAGATTGTTTCTTATGGAATAAAAGTCAACATGTGCTGGGTCTGTGTTAGCCCCTTTTAACTTTGCATATTATTAAAAAAAGTTTTGATTTTATAAAAATTTAATTGACACTAACATTGAGATGACCTCGTAGTATGTGTCTGGAGTATTTTAGTGAAGCCTAGTGATTCAGACTCAGACTATGAAATATAGTGGCTAATTAGCGTTACAGAATGTTCATGTTTAAAATTGGAATATTGTTCTGTGACCAGTAGAGATAAAAACTCATTTATGAAAATCTGAAGAAGAAAACAAATCTGATTAAGTGTGGGTAGCCAGTGCCTCCTTTTTAAATTAGTTGTATGAAATACAGGACCTTGTGATGGGGCTGGTAGGAGCCCAGATATTCATTTCCTGGTCACATAGGTTAACACTGGCCTTGTGCAATGTTGATGAAGATGCAGCTGGAGCAAGGACAAAGTAGAGAGGCAGAAAGGAAGGGAAATGTGGATTTTCTGGGGCCAGAGTGATGTGGGCTGTAGCCTTGTATTGTGGGCCAGGAAGTGTTAAGGAGCACTTTCCAGCAGCACTTAGACACTTTCCATTTTAGTCTACTTTCGAGACCATTTTGCAATACAAGGTTTAACTCTTAACTCTTGCCATAGCTATATATCCTATGACGTTTCAGAGGATAATATTCATATAAACGAGAGAGAGATGACAAGTACATTTGTGATTATTCACATACACCAGGGAGTCTGATGCATCTATTATTAGGATGCTTTCATGTTAAAATTTTTATTATTATCACATTTCAGTCTGGCATTTTAAAATTTCATCTCTGTCCCTCTTCATGTGTTAAATTTCAGTGACTCAGATATCCCACATCGGAACTATGTGAGACACGAGGTAGAAAAAAAATGAAACAGACACAGTCACTGTCCTCAAGGGTCTCACAGTCTAGGAACAGAGAAAATCTCAGCCCAGAGAGGGAGCTAGCTCAGCTACTCAGGAAACAGCTTTACTTGGTTGTGAATGACACAAAGCAAAATGCTGCCTCAGGGAGATTAGGGTTCCAGTGGTTCCCTAAGGCAGCAGGTGAGGTCCCATAATTCCTGTCATACACTCAGGTGACACTGGCTATTTGAGTTCTCAGTGCTATATCCAGACCCTGGGATTAAAATAATTCTTACTATCTCCCCTTAGAGAAAAGAACTGTCATTTAGAGATCAGCAACTGTGGGAGGCTAGCCATCTGCTCTGTAGAAAGGGCCAAAGAGGTTTCTCTCAATTGAATTAAGAAGCCCCTCCTCCACCAGTACTGCGCATAGTGATTAAAAAAGAGAGGGAGTCTGATGTTTTAAAGGGAGTCTAAGAAAGGTCTGTCCGCTGGTGTTTGAACCTCCTGGTAAATAACTCGCCATCGATTTGATTTATTGTTACCCTTTTTATCTCCACTACTTTGTAGAAATGTCATTAGAAGTTCTAAGATCTCTCTGAACTGCTCCATGTCTGGGGATAACTTTTTTGAGAAAGATGAGGTCGCAAGGCAAAAATATAAAACCTTACACAGGTGATTTGGATTCCTTAAGTTTTAAATATTCATTTGTTTTTAGACAAAATTTGTAGGAACAAAATCTATATATAAAACATACACAGTCAATTCAGGTATAAGTTGACATCTGTCACAAATGTTTGGCCTAAACATGCCTTAGTAACTGCAAACATATCTCTGTAGGAAATTAAATTCAAGGTGTGAAATTATAATTTTAACTTTTCAGTGCTAAGTCAGGTTATGTTCCCCTTCTCTTTCCCTTTAACCCCGATTACAAACAAATCAGCTGAGGGCTCGAGCTGAGGAGAGGAAGAGGAGAGCAAGGAGGAATCGTGCACTTAAGCACTCAGAAAGTTTTAGCTTTGATTCATTTTTGGTTGAAACACAGTACAAGTGTTATGTTTAGTTTCCCCTGCTCTAAAATAGCACTGTTAATTTTTTCATTTGGTGAATTTTCACATAAGTGCTAATCACACGTTTCTATAAATTATATTAATTTAACTTATTTCCCTAAATGTTGTTCTGCAGTGTTTAGCACGGATGTTCTCAGATTTTTGGCTGTGTACGCTTGTTGCAGTTGGAAATGGAACAGAAACATCTGAAAGGCATTGTTTGGATTATGGATGCTGGAGCATCTGATCTCACCTTTTGCTCTGGTTCCTACATCACAACTGTTCTTCCCCTTTTCATTTAACCTGCATGTCCTGTCCTCTCCATTTTGACGTTGTCCCAGGCTCGGCTTTGTGGAGAAATTATTGTCATTGGACAAGTATAAGTTAAAGGGATAGTAAATTCAGGTAATCATGTTTGATGTTAAATAGTTTAGTTTGCAAGACAGAAGAGATTGGTGTGGGCCCTTTCTTATCCCTAAAAAGTGTCATAATTTTGAAAAATAACTTTTTTTTTCCTTTTCAGAGTATGATTTCATCCATTGTAAATAGCACATATTATGCCAATGTGTCAGCAACCAAGTGCCAGGAGTTTGGGAGATGGTATAAAAAGTACAAGAAGATTAAAGGTAAAGTGACTTTTTTGTTTTTAAAGACTGTTTTCAGTTTCTTAGGTCAATGAGTTGTTGGTTGTTTGGAATTTATGCTAATTTTATATATAATGCACATAATTTTTTTACAAAGGTGAGATTCTCAAATCTGTCATGAGATACAAATTGACTCCCTTAGAACTAAGATGTTATTAGAACTAAAAGTAAAATTTTTAGCATAATATATGAAGTTTATAGTTTTCATAAGTGATACCTACCAAGGCTAAACTTCTTTAGAATAGAAACTTAAAAATAGTCATTCTAGGTTAAATCAGTACTTTCTGTTTGAGTACTGATTAACAAATTGGAATGACACTTGTAGTACAGGGAACTCTTTGGTCAGAAATGGAGTTTTGATGTTGTATTTATTTGTAGACAATTCAAAAGCAGTAGTTAAATTGCGGGCTCTGCAGACAGGCAAACTTGTGTTCAAATATTTGCCTTCTACTTGCTAGCTGTGTGAGCTTGAGCAAATTACATAACTTCACCAAGACTCAATCTCCTTGTCTGAATATTGGAAATAATCAAAGTACCTGGATTCCTGGGTGGCTGTGGGGACTAAGTAAGACAAAACTGACCTAAAATAACATCTTAATAAATAATAGCTATTTAATAGAATACTATACTACTAATAATTAATAGTAGTAGTAGTACTGGCAGTAATGTATTATATATGAAGTTACATTTGGTCCTGAAAATACAGTTCTCTTATGTAATAGATAGCATGCTATTTACACCACCCAGTGCTTTAAACATATCAGTGATATTTTACCTTTGCAAATATGTCAATGTTGGAAAAAATCTGTTCTCACTCCAGTTCAGATAAATGCCACCAATGAGGCAAAAATTGGGGAATGTTTTGTAACATTGATGTTTGAAAGTCCTTCAAATTTTACATGATTATGACATCATCAGTCACATTTTATTGTAGGTATTCATAGTCTTGCTGACAGCTCACTGCCCCCATCTTGAGGGCCAAATGACAGTTTGGTTGGTGGATAAGAGTAAAGGATGAACTTATTTGTTTTAATACCTATAGGTTTTCTCAGGGGGTACAGGGGTCAAAGTAATGCTGATTGACTATTGAGTATTTGGGAAATTGTTTACAAGATTCCCTTTTGAGGAAATAAGCTTTACATGCATTGGTAGCACATTTCCTATCACAAAGGAATAACTGTATTTTATGCTAAATATATAACTTACAAGGAAAGCCAAAATGCGAAGCTACCAGGAGAAATTAAGTGTGCTGAAAATTGAATTAAGATCCATTTCTTTTCAACATATTCTCAAATTCTTAGAATCCTTTAGATTCTAGTTTGGGCAAATGCTATAGAATATTAATATTCACCCTAGTATGGGATAAGATGAATAGCTCCTTCTCATAATAAGACATTATTTTATGGTTCAGAAGGGTTTCTTTTCTGTAAGTGTTTCCTTCAAGTTTTTCTTTTAAAATAGGATTGTTAAAGTGCTTGAACATATCCTTTTTGACTAAAAATCAAAAGAATCACGCAGCTTCAAGGTCATCTTTTAGATCCTATTTACTTACTGTTGTAAGAGAAAGGAAGAGAGTGTTCTCTTCTAATAGGCTGGAGTATAATTCCAGATTCAAAGACATTAGAAACTCTTCACTCTAGTGTTGTCAGAATTGCCACTACAGGATTTGTGTTTGTGTGTGTGCACGCATGTGCACACATTAACACTCATGTCTTCTACCTTTCTCCTTTCTTAGAGATTCAATTCTTCAAGCTCTATTTTTTTTCAAGATAGTAAATGCACAGTTAAATCTTAAAGTGCTGTAAAAGCGACTGAGACCTTGATTTCATTCACTAGGTCAAGGATCCACACCTGAAGAGGCTGTCAGACACTGTGTACACATGCTATTCAAAGAGATGGAGCTAGTCATTGCTGTTGAAAAGTGTGTGTGTCTGTGTGTGTGTGTCAGTAGGAGGAGAAAAGGGAAGGTTAAGGTATGTGTGAAGTAAACACAAGCTGCCGTAAAACAGTTCAAGTGGTGTTGATTCATCAGCCGAGGGAGTGGGAGGAAAAACAAAGAATTCATGACAGGTATAATGGTGTACAGAAAATAAACACTCAGAGAAGTGCGTTTTATTAACTTTCGACCCTCGGAAAAAAGGAAGTGTTGGACCTAGACAGGCATATTTCATTCGGTAGAAGATTTTTGCTATGCATAGATGTCACTGTGGGAGTTCCTATCTGATAGGACCCATTTCTCATGGGAAAGTTATGATTTGGTTTGCAAAATTTCAGTTTGTGTTAATCCATATTAAAAATGAGAAAAAGAAGAAATGAATTTCAAATCTGGAAATCAGTGGCAGCAAAACCAACCTACTTTAGGGCTCTTTCTGAGAACCCAGAAATCAGAGTCCCATATCCCTCTCTGCTTTTACCACCTTCCGTTTCCACCTCAAGTTACCAATTTACAAGTACTGTGACTGATACTCGGTGTAGAAGAAAATCTAAGCTCACTTACTGATGTCCCAACCTAAATGCAGGCTACATTGTTAAATATGTTTCCTATTATCTGCTAATGTCTGTTTTAATAAAACAGTGGGAACTAAATGGTTGCTTCTTAATCAAAACCATGATTTCCTAAACATAAGCTATGTGATTCTGTTACAAATTGCCACATATAGATCTCCTAGGTCAAAATTTTTTTCTCTTCTCACAGAAATAAATAAACAGTAAAATAATTATATACTCTGAAAGATCAAAGTAAATATGACTAAAACCTGGCAAAAATAAAGTCTACTGGAAGGATTAAAAAAAAGATCAGATTGCAAATTCTGCAGTTAATGCTTAAATAAATATGAGAAAAATGAACAATCAATAATTTGATATCATTAAAAACAGATGTAAAAACTGTATACAAATGGAATTGTCTAAATTTTGAAGTAAACATTTTAATGTGCATTTTTTGAATTTGTTGTTATTATAGCTAAACTATTTACACTTGTTCTTTAAAAAGTCCTAAATTGGTTGGTCTTAGCATGCTAACTTTATTTTTCCCAGTGATCACAGCAAAGCACATGCTTTTTACCTTTTTTCTTCAATTTCAAAAACAATCACAGTTGACACAGACATATTTGAGTTAACATTAGAGTTGCTTTAGGACAGATGGGGAGACAGAGTTCATATACTCTGGTTTCAAGGTCCAGGACCATGAACCTATTTCCCAGGAGTTTTTGACATTGAAGACAATGGAGTGTGTGGGTGGGGTGGTAGGATGGTTTAGACGGCAGTTTTCTTATTGCTGCTCATCCCATACTGTAATTGCTCCTGGCCTAGATTTTTATAATATAAAGCTCCTAAGTTCCCAAGTATAAGGAAAAAACCACACATTTTAGCTAAAAACAGAAAAAAAGGCCAATGCTAATAGTTATTTAATGTTTAGTATTTTAGTGTTGGACACAAAAATAATACACAGGCACCTAGAAACATTCATATTATTGCAAAATTATTTTCAAGGTTTTAGGATTATGAGGGATTTATTCCATCATTTTTTCTTTCTGCATATTTTAATAAGAGACTATATATTTTTTGTTACCCAACTCTTCTTTTGTATGGACTCTGGATATGAACTCGTCCCATAACTTTTTATGAAACCAAGTGGCAATTATGTATGCATTACCACCATCAATTATCCTGTTATGGCAATCTAGTTTTGCAGGGGATATAATAAAAATAAGAAAGTGCCTTAACAAAGAATGTCTCATATACTTTAAATGTATCCTATTAATAAATTAAAAGGAAATAATTTTAAATCTAAAGTGCTTGTCATCTGGTACCATAAATTAATTAGCATATTTGATGAGGGCAATCCCAATTATTTAATATGTCTCAACAATTGAGGGGGTCATTGAAAGTTCACACAAATACTTGGTGGTTATTAGAAAATTATTTGTGTCATATAATAATACCACTAGAATGAATAGACCTAACCAAATCCTGTATTTTGGCCAGAGTGCAAAATTATCCCCATCACTTTCCTTTTCTCAATCATTGCTCAGCAACCTCCTGATTGCTAGTTGTCTCAATTTTATTTGTTTATTTGAGCTTATTTTGCAAAATATTAAAAAGCTGGGAGAAAAGAGGATTTTAAAAACCAGTGTTACTTCCCCAAGCCTGGTTTATTCTAGTAATCAGTATTTTATCTGACCCTGTCTGATCTAGTCTTGCAAGATCAAACGTCCAGGCCAGCAAGCAGACAGTAAACAAAGCTCATGAAGGGTTTTGGTAAACACAAAGATTAGATGTTGAATGAAAATTAAACTCCTTGAACTAGTCCTCTGTACTAAAGTGGTTAAGTGGGTTGTGATTAAAAGAAATAAGTAATTATGATCATTATAGCTGAAATGATATAATGTTACCACATTTAAAGCACCTCTTGTATCCGAAAATGATTGTGTCATTTACAAAGTGGTGCCTCAGAGTTGAATAGAGAAATCAATGTCCTCTGACCTGGTTCCATAAGGCAGCCCTTGCTTAGCCATGGTGGAATCGGTGGTCAGGACAATGCCTTTAATCAACTGCCGGTACTTCTGTCTCTGCTGTTGTTTAGCTCTGATGAGGTAAAAGTAACTTACTTTTGTCTACCTAATTCTTCTGAGTCATGAAAGAAATTTGCTTTCAGCTTCAGCTCTAAATGAAGTGTTCTGCAAGGAAGTTGGTCTGCCCTCTGCCTATATTGTATCCTGCTAAAAGTAATGGCAACGTAAAATCCTTTGAATCTTGTATAGATATTTATTTATTTCATTATATATTGAAAAATTATTGTTGTATATCTTTATGGGACACAAAATGCTGTTATGATTTTTTAATATAATGGGTAATGATTAAATCAAGCTAATTAAACTATCACCTCAGATATTTGACATTTTTTGTGATGAGAATATTTGAGATTTACTCTCCTTACAGCATTGAAATTACAGCTCTCAGTTGTCAGCTATATTTGCCATGCCATGCAATCAGTATAAAAAAAATATCAGATTCATTCCTCCTATCTAACAGAGATTTTCTACCCTTTGGTGATCATCTCCCCACTGCCCCCACCTCCCAGCCCCTGATAACCACTGCCCTCTGCTTCTAGGAGTTCGATTGGTTTAGATGCCATATGTAAGTGTGAACATGTCTTTCTGTGTTTGGCTTATTCCACTTTGCATAATGTCCTCCAATTCCACCCATGTTACAAATACTGGATTAATGGAAATGGAAACATCACTTCCACAACCAACCACTCTTCATCCCACTAGTTCTCCAACATTTGGAAGAGCTTTGTGCATTTTTGCTGAGATAATCACTGATATGTACTCCTAGATGACCTTAGCCTGCTTGGCCTTCTGGTTAGAAGAAGCTTATGAGTAGTGTCAGCAAGTGGGAAAAGTGTGGGAATGCTTTGAGCGCTCAGCTCAGATGTAGGGTAATTCCTTAAATGGATATTGAGAAGCTCATTCTAGCTGTACTGGTAGCTACTTTTTGGGTCGGAAGGTATTTATTTATAAATATATGAAGAAGTAAAAACAATTGTTTGCTAGTAATGTGGTTTGTGGATTAAAAGAAACGAACTTGCTATCTGCTCATATTTATAGTGCCATTTTAAATGCACGTTAAAAAAGGATGGAAAGGGAAAAATGATCTACTTTCCTCACTCCCGTGCATCTACCTCTCCATTCATCCATCATGTATACTTACTATTTGAAAGATCAGACACAGTTCCTGGTTTCAAAAATCCTATAATCAATGTGAAACCATTAATTAATAAAATAACACATATTTTGTCATTCAAAAATAAACTTGAGCATCTATTTTGTGTATGTGGTAGAATTCTAAGGACTGGGAACACAGTGCAGAGCATTACATTGTCTTTCCTTATGAGAAAATTATAGTCATTATTAAATAAATAATTTTAATTAAATATTTAGTGAGTACTTCTGCAGGCCATATTCAGTGCAGCGAGAAGCATCCAGAAACACATAAGATGTGGCTCCTACCTCTAGTTGTGTTGTCCTCCACCCAGCAGGGGAAACATCCCTATAAATATATCTGGCAAAGATACAGTAGTAGTATAAACTAGTGCAATGGTAGCACAGAGAAAGGTCTATAAATTTTACCTGCTAGGTTTGGTGGTGGAAGGGGTGTGGGGGTGGTTATGGAGAAGTAGCACATTAATTATACCTTAAGGACAAGTAGAATTTTGCAGCAAGGAGGAAAAGAGAAAGAAGAATGTTTCTGGCAACTGCATGTGAACATAAGTACAGATGCAGAGGTGCAAAAGAGCATTGTATATTTAGAAAATTACGGGTGGTTGTCCAGTATGTCTAGAATGGCACTTATCATGATACTGTACTACAATAGATGCCCAGAATGGCTAAGATTTTGAAAAGGGAAAGATAAAGCTTAGGGGAGTGTGGTGGCACCAAATGTTGATAAATAAACAGAAATGATTGGGACCAGACTGGGGGGAGCATTTGTGTTGTAAGAATGGAAAATAAGATTGGCAAGGTAGAGACCACACCTTAGGGGACTTGGAAAGCCCAGCTGAAGCATTTGGAGGTTCACTGATGGTTTTGCAGCAAGGGAATGATATAATGAAAATGGTGGTTTTAGGAAAGATTCCTCTAGAAGCCAGAGTGTGTGTATGGCAGGAAAGGAGGTGGGTGATGTGTACACCTGGAGGAAGTAGGCGGAGTCAAATCTATTATAGTAATTGATGGAAGAGAAGGTGGTGAGGGTAGAGAGGCCTTGGCCTTAGGTGGCGTGAGTGAGAAAGATAGGAAGCAACCAATGCCAGAGGTTCAAGCAGAGAAGAGCCAGTGAGGCTTAGAGAGAGTGAATGGGCATGTTGGAGAGAGAAAGAGAGCTGCAAGCAGAATCCAAGGTTTTGAGCTTAAGTGACTCTTGATGGTTGTGACAGAAATAGGACAATATGAATGAAAAGGATACTTTGGTGAGAAATGGCAACTAGATAGAAATGTCTATTAGGCCATCAAGATGTGAAGCCGGTTGACTAAAAGACAGGAGCAAAGAATAAATTTTGGAGCCATGTTTTTGGACGATAGTTGTAGTAGTACCATAAGAGCGTTCTTTAAAGAGGAGAGCAAGAAAAAGAGAGGGCTGGAAGCTTTAAGAGGAAAAGGGCCCCCAGGGTTAAGAAGATGTACTTAGCAAGAGAGCGAGGTGTTGCAGAAGCCAGGGGAAGATGGGTTATCAGTGGGGAGGTGTTATCAAGGGTGTTGGGGGCAAGGGGAGGGCATTGGAGGTTCTTGGGTTTTGGCAAAAGGAGACCCCAATGTCATTAGACATTGGAGAGAGCCAGAGGAAAGTATGTGTGTGTAAGAAGGGAAAGAGTGGAAAGGAAACACAGGCGCAGACGGTGACTGAGAGCAAAGAATCTAAAGTGGCTAAATTTAAAAGTGCAGCATGAGGGTTAAGTATAACTAGGAGAAGAAGGATGGCCCACTGCTCGCTTGGAAGAGGAAGGGGAATGACGAATGAGAGTTTAAACACTAGAAAGGCAGGTTCTGAGGCACTGATGGTGCTTTGCCTTTGAAAGAAAGAGAAATAGTGATATCTTCTTCAGAACAGGGTGGAGGGGGGCAAGGAGATGCATAAGGAGGCAGGTTTTGGAGACTGAATGGGTGGTGAGGATGAGCAGCTCATGCCGAGTTGGGGGTTGGGGGTGGCGGTGAAGTGAAGGAGAGAATGTTTGGGAGGAGAGCACCTGAAATAGGTTCTGGACAGGCTGAGTCCGGGAAACGAGGAGGGGGAGTGTACTTTGGATCTCTCATAGTTTCAGATTTCCGTTTGTCCTGCCCAGACACAAAATCAAAAACCCAAAACCAAAAGTAGATGTGGTGGTGGCTGATGAAGAGTCTACAGAGCTGTGAAATGAGAGTTTTGGATGTAGACCAGGAAATTCCTAGTTTATTTAAAATCTTGTGTTTGAGTTCGAGACCAGCCTGGGTGACCTATCAGTAGATTCCGTCTCTACAAAAAAATAGGAAAATTAGCCAGACATAGTGGTGGCACTGAGTAGTTGAGTAGTTCCAGCTACTCAGGAGGATGGCTTGAGCCCAGAGTTTGAAGCTTGAGCCCAAGAGTTCAAGGCTGCAGTAGGCTATGATCTTGCTACTGCATCCCAGACTGGGCAGCACAGTGAGACCCTGTCTTTAAAAAAAAGAAAGAAAAAAGAAAAAAAATCTGGTATGGTTGTGGAGATATCCTCTTCTTTTAGGGAAAACCAGCAGGTTAAAATCAGAGGACTATCTTGGTTCAATTAAACAAAGATTATTATCTTTTTTTCTTTAGACGATTTATAGAGTAAAAAGCTGAAAAGCACTTAAGCTCATAAGGTGCTTGAAGCTCTTAACTGTAAGTGCTATGTAAGATGCTAGGACTGAAATCACATTGCCTAATGGAAACAGTTTAACTAGCTATTTGCCTGACTGATGATGGGCCTTCATTCTTCCCTTTGCAAGAATTTTAGATTATTTGACCCCTGTTGGAGTCCCCCAAAGGGGGATAGACATGAATCTAGAATCATCTGGAGTACAAATCAGACTATGAGTTCTAGCATTGGGCCTTTCAAGCCATCACCTTTCTAAGCTCCATGTTACCATAGTAAGTTTGATTCTTGGCTACTCTTCCTTCTGGGCCAAAAGCTTTTTTGTAAGAACATCAGAGTGGGGACGTGGAGGCACAGAAATATATCCAATTTGTGCCCTCCTCAGAGTCCTGTGAGCATGGGGCCTTGAACATTGTGGGTACTTAGTAAATATTAACAGAATTCAATTTACTATGGTTGAACTTATTTTAACATATGTACTTAGAGCAGTTTTATTTTTGCACATATTATATGATGACTAATCTTATTTGCCATCTGATCTCTCAGTTGAGAGAAAAAAAGAAAAAAGAAAAATTTTGCTTGTTTATTTCATATTGTAAATGTCCTTAGCAAATTAGTAATTGGTTAGAATCATTCTTTTTTCAGTTAGTTATGGAGCAAAAGATTTAACAATAGTGTTCCACTGAATTGGGACAGTGATACCTTTATAAATTAAAAATTAGGGACCATTTATGTAGCCTAAGAGAAACATCTCTTTGACTTTTTTTAGTTAATTTATTATTTTCCTTAAAATAATGGCATAAAACTTTTAAGTTCTATAAAATCATAGAGACTAATCAGTGGAAAAGAATGAATCGTGGATTGATGGCCTCCTTGATTAACTTTTCTTCAATAGGTTGAATTAAAGAATTAATACACATGGAATGCCAACTGGCAAATGCAGAATGCTGTTAAACAATAATGTTTCGTTTCTACAATGTGTTTTTTTTTGTATCGTGTGCTGAATTCACCTTAGAAATAATAGTTTAGATTAAAATAATGAGTGAAAATAAAGATGGTATTAGATATAGGTAGCATTAACCTATACAGAAAGTTATAGGAAAACTTGAAATAATCACTGATACCAAGCTGTGATAATGCATTGTTTGAAACCAAAAGGGACAACAGTGTTCTGATGCAGAGGGCTGAGAGTAGTAAAGGTGGATAATGCTCACTTTTTCCATGGAACATAATGGGTCCTATGAGTTTTTACTGCCAAAGAAATAGAGGTGTCCAGATTCAAGTTGTTTTATTGTAGATATATATGTTTCTGTGGAGTTTAATATGATGGAAAAAGGAAGTTGATAATAAGGGGAAAATACACCTAAGAAAACCAATCATACGGTATTATCACAATGCCGGCTGGTACACTTTGCTTATGGGCTGTTTTATTAGGAGTTAACAAGTTGGCTCTGAATATCTTGCTCTAGGCAGAGACTTTGCAAGCAAGTTCTCAACCCAAAGACAAATTCTCTTGAACAAATTTAGAGCAAAAAAATCTTTAGGCATGGTAGTCCTAAAAGACTTGGTTTTTTTAATTCCTTAAATCTTCAGCTCTTTCAGACTGCTAGTAATTTTTGAAAATTATAAGTATTGAACTTTTCAGGTAATAGTTCTATTGTTTGTTTTAATGGTATGGGATTTATATCTGATAGGTACAGCATATTAGCTTTAGTTCCTATAGTCATGTATGTCCATATTTGTGTTAAGAGAAAATGGTATTCATACAGTAAATTGATTGTACTTCTAGCTGTTGACTAGGAGAGAACACATCAGAAGTATTTTCAGTGACTGTGCATATTGAATATTGGCAGATAGAGAATGCTGTTCTAATTCTGGGGGGAAGTTAGTGCTATGTTTACATTTTGAAAAGAATTTAACCTAGTGAAAGATTTGAGTGGACAGTGAGACTGGTTAGCATTAATATTTAGCCCAGCTCAGAGAGGAGTCAAAATAAATATTAGGTTTTGAGCCATGTGGAATTGCCATATTTTTAGGTCAAAATTGTTATATGTTGCCAATTTCATATAATTCAACCACATGTGAACTTATTGTGATTGCCCAAGATTCTCAAGCTATTGCTATGTCATGTGAGTGGGCACATCCCTTTTTATTTCTTGTTGGCTACCTATTTCAAAGAAACATTTTATATATACAAAATTTATAAAGAGTACTTGCAAAAGCTCTCCGTTGTGTGATTCATGTCTTTCATGAGTCAGGTGGGAATTTATGCTAGTGACACTCATTTTGAGACAAAGTTTCTTTTGGCTTCAAGAAAAATAAAATAATGGGGGGATTCATAAAAATAAATATAGCCACTATATCAATTTATTACAGATGACTAGAATGAATTGCTAATAAACTGACAAAATAGGAATTTAAAGGAGCTATCTTTTATCATCAAAGAGAAATGTATTTTAAATCATAGACAAATGTTATAGGCCCATCTATGTATACCAGTTAAATTGTCCAAAGCAAATACATTGATGGAGTTTTTTTTAAAGCCAGTGTTATTCAATACTATATCTGTAGAGGCTGGCATCATTCCTGGCACATTACAGTTGATTAATAAATATTGTATGAAATAAAAAATAAACAAATGTAAATAATCTTATTTTAGTGATTAGCTAATTCAGCTGTTGAGGAATCAGTGACTCCATCACTTTCAGAATTGACCAACTTTTTCAGTGTATGTCAGAAAGGTTTACAAGAGATGTAGTGGAGGCCTCGGGTTGAGTCCTTAACCATTTAGGTAACTCATCCATCTGTCATGCCACATATGTGTGTGGCAGGCAGTCATGCACACACACATGCAAATGGAAAGTGGGACTTATCTGTAAGAAAGTTGATTGGTCCTGACCCAAACCCTAAAACTATTTGATGACCAACATGCTCCAATTTGGCCACTTAACTTAAGCAGTGGAACATGGATCTTAGGGTCCTGAAGACAAGATTTGAAGTCATAGTCTTCCTTGAATAAGTTTGTCACATCAATTTTTCTGAATTTCAGCTTCCTTAATGAAATGGGGATACTAATATTTAAGTCCCGTAATTTTTGTGGGAATTAAATGAGAATGATGTATAAAGTGTTCAGCTCGATGCTCCAGCTACTATACAAATAATAGGGATTTGTGTTACTTGAAATTCCAACACAGTTTGAAAGAGGTATATTAGCAATAAAGATATGAAAATGCCTGCATTTATAATAAAGCCTATTTTTAAAGAAGGAAATCCATTAAAAAGACCTTGTAAAACATTCAGGCCCTGAAAACTTGACTTTGAGTTATACACAGAAAGAGGGGAAAAAGCTAATTTCACTGGCCATGTTGTTTGTTTGTTCTTTAGGAAGCTAGAGGCAGCACCCCTAATCATTTTGAATATTCCTAAATATGTATCTGTATTTGACCTTGAACACCTTTTTAAATTTCTTGGATATTAGACAAGATCATTGTCTTTAAAATTGGTCTCTAAGGTTTTGGAGCTTAGGATATGGGAGCAGGGAATTTGGGGTAGAAATTTGTAAAGCTAAGGCAATCGTATGCTCAAGAATATCTCTTCTCTATGCTCAAAGTTTGGGTACCAATTTGAAATTGATTTGATTGGCAGGTTTTCTACCAAGAGTGCCAAAAGCAAGTCTATGTCTTATTGCCTTTGTAGAATCACTTCCAGAGTACTTTCTGAGGTTGAAGGAGTCACAGAGAAATTCTGCCACTTAAAAAAAAAAAATTATTTGGCTTGTATTTTTCTACCCAGGGGTTTCCAGGAGAGATTCTGGGGAATACTAGAGTGTTATCTTATTAAGGAATCCATTAGCACTCATTCATGCTAATCCATTTACATTTGCATAAGCATCTTAATGGCTTAAAGAAAAATCCATAGGCCAGAGATTCTGGAAATTTCTCAGTGCAAAGCCTTTTACCCAATTCATTGCTTTCCACTTATTATAACTATGGACAAACCCCAGGGACTATTTCACAAAAGCAACTATGTAAAGGTTTGCATTAAAATACTAGAATCATAGCTCTGGAAATACTGTCTGTCTTTTTAGCAGTACTGATAAATTTGCAAGAACAATACTATAACTACTATTGCTATTGCCACTATATAAACTACTATTATTCTTGTGATAGGGAGTTTCACAGAGATGTCTTAGAAAAGTCTTAAATTCTTGCTAACGAGTCAAGAGCAGAAGCAAGATTTCTGAGAAAGAATTGTTTTAAAAATCCTATAGTATTCAGTACTGTATTTAAAAAAAAATACAGTAATACAGTATTCTTTAAGATACCCTTAGATAAGTAACCTGGACAGTTACTTTAATTTACAGGTGACCTTCCTCATTTTACAGGTAATCCCCAGATCACCCAGCTAGTTACAATACAAGCCTTAGAAATCCCAGTTTGCTCTTTCCACCTTTCCTGTGGCATCTTGCTAGGATTGGCAGGCACCTGTGCCTATCAGATCCTTCTCCTTTTGCTCATAAATCTTCCACAGAAACTATTCTTTGGGGGTACTTAGTCATTGCAATATATTTTGAGCATTGAAATTTTATTACATTTACATAATTGCAATAAAGAAATTATAATAAAAAGAATTAAGTGCCAGAATATATATTTTATTTTTGAGTATTGAAAATGTTCTTGTAACAACCTAAAATATATGTCAGAGATTTGCAATATTTAAAATAAATACTTGGCTTCCTGGATGTACTGTAAAATTGCCTTAAATAAAATAAGGTTTCTGGGCCAAATATCTTTTAATTATAAAACAGATAAATCCCTGGGGAGGACTGTAACTTTTTTGTCTACGAACAACCAGCCATAGCCAGCAATCCCAAGTATATGAACAACTAAAGTTCACGGGGTGCTCTTGGTTAGATCATTATCACTGTGAACTTGAGGAGGCTTTAGGAATCCCTGAGATTCTAGTACAGGGGAACAAAGGCCCTACCCACTTTAGAGTTAAACAGAATCCCAGAAGCTTAGAGGGTGGTTAGATAATGGCTGTCCATTCTCTGCAATATTCACCCAGTCCCAGAAAGCTTGAAGGAATCTGCCATATCCTCACAGAGCTCTGAGTTTCTCAGAAACCTAAGCAGACTCCAGATCTGAACTGTTCACCTAGAAGGCCTCTGGACTGAGACCTTTCCCCAAATGTTGGATTAGCTACCAAAAGCCTCACAGTTACTAGACATACAAGTGTTTCCGTTCCAATTGCCTCGATGGTTCCTCAAGCCATGTCTTGTTTGGGGCTTGTGTTTGAAGCTGGGGATGTCGTTCTTTCCCAGGCACTTCCCACTCCAACATTCACCTTCAGGACTTCAGCCACACTAGTATAAAATTCACTGTGAATTAAATTGCAGCTCTGATTTAAAGCCCTGGAAACAGTTGTGTTTTTAGTATCTCTTTAATAATTCAGCATGTTGACTTTATCTAGAATATTTTCTGTTGTGTATGTGAACGCTGCTTTTACCATCAGAGGCAGCACTGTCTTTTATCCTTCACTTTTACCGGGATTACTGATCTACTGCTGAATATAGCTGGGATAAGATGGCTCTCAGAATCAAGGTGTGGTCTTTGGTCTTGGTTTAATTTAAGACAGACTTTAACACGATGTTTTTCCATCACAGAGTGAAAAAGCAAAAACACAAAATCAGGCACTGCTGTTAGGTCTGCATTTCAGACATTGTGATTACTTTCAAATTATTTTAAAATAAGACGGGAAAGAAAAAGGGAAAGGGGAAGGAAAGAAAAGAGAAGGAGAAGAAAAAGGCAGGGAAGGAGGAAGGGATGAAAGAAAGGAAAGAAAAAGAAAGAAAGGAAACAATGAAGAAAAAGAAAAGAAATTTCAGGCTCTGTTTTCAAATGGAGTCTAGCACATTCTGATGCTTTTTAAAAAAGCATTTGTACTTCACTTGCTATGACTTGAGAGTCTAAAGATATTATTCCAATATTATTTCTGTGAGAGTGGCAGCTAGAAGTAAATAAAAATGTTTTAAAATTAGGCAAAGTCTGTGCAAACCGTGTCTGAAATCTTAACTGCCTTGGTCAGTGGAAGTGCAGCCTGTTGATTAGCATTTGACCCTTAGGCATTCTCAAAGTTGGGATGATGATGTTTTTTCTTCCTTCGTTCTTGGGAGTAAAGAACTTGGCTTTTGTTGGTAGAGCCATTGGGGACTGAAAAACAAGAGATCTCTTTAGTCTCAGAAGCAAAATTTAAAAACTGTCAGCCTATGGGTAGGATCTGGTTTCCAGAAATGTTTTGCTTGGCTTTTATTGTATTTTGAAAATAGAATTAGTTGCCAACATGTAATGACAATACAAGAAAGACACACACTGGCTGAGCTGAGGTAGTGGCTGCTCCTTTTGAGCTAGACCGACTTTCACTCCACCTCTGCAGCACTCCTGCAGCTGGCTTTTCTGCTGTTATCTACCTGGCCAGGTAGGAATTTGCACTTGCAATTCCTCATTAAGGGTTTGTACTGTGTAATTAGTACTTCATGATTTTACTTTATGTTTCTAAGGATTCTTCCACAGTCACTGTCCTTAACTATGAATTTTTAAGGATTTGGGAACTCATAACGATAGGAAGAATTATTATATATAACCTTAAAGAATATGGACTGACATTATTTAGATTTTTATGGCACCAATTCATATAGGTTTCATGGAGCTCATGTTTATGCTGATTGTGTGTATAATTATTACTAGATCTATGAATGAGTGGGCTTTTTAAAATTAATGATGTGATTTAGATATATCTCAGGAAAGCAAACTCATCCAAACATAATTAAATAGTTGAAAAATGAAAATACTGAAATTTTGGAAAATGTAGCTTTTGGTCAAAGAATGCATTCTATAAAAGGATGGGTCTATGTTTTTTAAGTAGAAAAAGAAAATGGATATAACATTTGCTAATTAAGTACCTGAAAATATAAAATAATTTAATATTTGAATTCATCTTTGTCCTGGCTGAATTAAAAAGCAAATAAACAAGCTGAAGTGAATCAAATGATTAACTGAGGCCAAGTATTTCTGCCTTTAAAACATGATTTTACTTTGGAAGCAGTTCATGGTCTCTTTACCTCTTTTTTTCAACAAGGGAATTATAATAGTAATTCCTATTCTATGGAAAATGTTAGATTACCTTCTCTGAAGGCTCTTAACTATTTTCTTTGGTTTTAAGACTATGTTCTTTAAAGTTTAATTAATACAATGATTGAAAAATGTTTACCTTTAGAGGATAAGAGTAAAATAATTTGTTTACCTTGAACCTTGTGAAGGAAAGGTGACATAAACTAAATGAATTACATTGTAAGGATTAAATTAGAAATTGAACCCTAAAAAAAGTTTGAGGTAAACTTTTGACTTATTTGGGAGTTTGTAGGACAGTTAAGCAAGAATTCAGTTTTTTAAAAAAGCAAGAAAAAGTGCTGTATGTGTCTGAATATAAGGTGATCCCAAAATATAGTCACCTATTTCCCCAATGAGACCTTTTACATATATAAAACTTTTATACATGTAGACAGAATAGTCAAATATATACCGACATTTTTAATGTATTCATTTAGTTCCACATATATATTTTAAAATCACTTATTATGTAAAATATAAATATAATCACTTATTATGTAAAATATAGAAATACTACTTTTCTCACCCTTATAGTTCATTGATTGATTTTATTCAAATTCTTCACATCTGCTTTGGCACCAGTATCTTTGTCATCACTCAACCCCTGTTTTGAGGCATCTTACCCAATTTTCCAGCACACATCATTTCTCCCTAAATTTTTTCAGATTCCATATTTTTATAATAAAAGTATAATTCTGTCACTGTAAATTGTATGCCATACTATAAGCATCATTTGCATAATAGGGGGGACATTTTTTTAAAAAAAATTTGTCCTGTAGGTGAATATTTTGATCTCTAGCATGTAACCACTGAAAATAGTGCTTTTAAAAGTTACTTTTAATAGCCTTTTGCATAATCATACCTAGAATTTGCAATTGTAAGAAATAATTGCTAAGTGTGTATGGAATTTTTGCTTTCTAAAAGAGAATTTGTTGGATTACAGCTATAAGCATTTTCCGCTGATAATGATGGGGTTGTTTCAGCCTAATTTTCGTCAAACAAAACTTTGTCTTATATCACAAAGTAATATAGAGACTTACATAAGTATTTGACTATGAGGTGACTCCCTCTTTCCTGAGAAATGATCTTGGGGAAAGAAAAAATTTGCCTTACCTTTGGACATACATAGTACTCACTTTCATTTTCTTCTCCTTTTCAAGGTTATTTTTTAAATCTTTGGTAAAGTGCAATAAAACGTATTAAAGCAGATAACCTGGAGCAGGGAGACCCTTATGTAATGGCAAGTCAAGGTGTTGTTTTTAATTTTGTGAAATTTTTTTCTTATCTGAGTATATATCACAATCATTAAAATACACATTTCTTAAAGAAACATTTCTGTAAAAATGATATCAAGTGAGTAGATAAATGTAAATGTATATATATTGTGTGGTAGGCATTTTCTGTGAATGTCTCCATAGTTGTATAATAGTATTTCTGTGAGATTTTTATTAGAAGGTAGCACTTAATTTGGCAAGACATATTGTCCTTGTCATTTCTTGATCACTGTGAACTGCACCATCAACCACAAACTAGAGAAGATAAGAACAGCTGGTGCTTTTATAACAAAGAGTGATAAGGGGAGATGATAGAGCTTTGGAATATGAGAGGATTTAGAACTTGTAATGGTCAGTAGTTTCTGTCCTGGATCTTTAATAAAATGCTTACTTTTAAGAATTTAAACACATTGAAGTGACAAATATTTTTACTTTTATATCTTTCATGAAAAAATCTAGGGTGGTAACATTTTAGAGAAAAAAATAACTCACTTCCCTCTGAAGCTTCTAGCTTTGTATGAAAAGCTGTTTATGTCATTAATATACCAAAAATATGGTAATGCAGTACTACATATATTAGCAATAAAGTATACCAGTGAAAATAATGATGAATTATCATTTTTGTGTCTTGACAGTGGAAAGAGTGGAACGAGAAAACCTTTCAGACTATTGTGTTCTGGGCCAGCGTCCAATGCATTTACCAAATATGAACCAGCTGGCATCCCTGGGGAAAACCAACGAACAGTCTCCTCACAGCCAAATCCACCACAGCACTCCAATCCGAAACCAAGTGCCCGCGTTACAGCCCATCATGAGCCCTGGTCTTCTTTCTCCCCAGCTTAGCCCACAACTTGTAAGGCAACAAATAGCCATGGCCCATCTGATAAACCAACAGATTGCCGTTAGCCGGCTCCTGGCTCACCAGCATCCCCAAGCCATCAACCAGCAGTTCCTGAACCATCCACCCATTCCCAGAGCAGTTAAGCCGGAGCCAACCAACTCTTCCGTGGAAGTCTCTCCGGATATTTACCAGCAAGTCAGAGATGAGCTGAAGAGGGCCAGTGTGTCCCAAGCTGTCTTTGCAAGAGTGGCATTTAACCGCACACAGGTACAATTAGCATTGAACACTGTAATTGGTGGTTAAGAATTAACCCTAGGAGAAAGTACTGTGATATGTCTTTTTAATTATTTTTTATCTCTTTTAAAAAGTTTTGTGGATCTCAGAGCATATAAGAATTAATTAATAATCCTTAGTTCATGAAATACTGTCGGCACTGATCCATGCATAACCCTAATTAATTAATTAATTTAACAAATTTCAATAGATTTAGGGGATGCAAGTGTTTTTTTTTTTGTTATATGGGTGGATTGCATAGTGGTTAAGTTAGGGCTTTTAGTGTACCTGTCACCCAAATAGTGTAACAGTGTACCCAACAGGTAATTTTTGATCCTTCATTTCAATAATGTAATGAACATGTGTGAACTCATCACCCAACTCAGGACCCCAAATGTTACCAATCACTTGAGTCTATGTATGTACTCCTCCCTCATCCTCTCCATCTACTTTTCCCTGGATGTAACCCTGATCTTTAATTTTACAATTATCACTCCCCGTTGTTTTTTTTTTTAACTAGTTGTAAAACTATTTATGCATGCCCAAACTATTTACTGTTTACCTTGTTTTTGAACTTTATAAAAGGAGTATCACATGTCATAATTTTATAATTTTTATAAACCCTTCAAAATGTACAATTGGACTTAAGATATTGATAAAGGATAGTTTACTTATATTTTTAATGTTTTGAGAGAATTATATGCCAATATAATATTAAATGATAAACAGGTAAACAGTTAATTTATGCATGTCTTATTTTATTGAGGGCTGCTTATATGTAAGATATTCTTTTCCATCAGTGGTTCTTTTTTTTTTAGACAGAGTCTCACTCTGTTCCTTGGACTAGAGTGCTGCGGTGTCAGCCTAGCTCACAGCAACCTCAAACTCCTGGGCTCAAGTGATCCTCCTGCCTCAGCCTCCTGAGTAGCTGGGAC
>CAUYRT010049394.1:0-50174 GCA_963574885.1 Lepilemur ruficaudatus
TAGTCCCAGCTGCTCGGGAGGCTGAGGCAGAAGGATTGCTTGAGCCCAGGAGTTTGAGGTTGCTGTGAGCTAAGCTGACGCCACGGCACTCAGTCTAGCCCGGGCAACAGAGTGAGACTCTGTCTCAAAAAAAAAAAAAAAAAAAGATTAGCTAAAATTTTAAAGTTAAGTTTTTGTTTTGGTTTTGTTTTTAATTCAGGATATTATGGGGGTACAAACATTTTGGTTACATGAAATGCATTTGCCTCGCTCAAGCCAGGGCTACAAGTATGTCCTTCCCCCAAACAGTGCACCCCATCTCCATTAGCTGTGGGTAAACTTAAATTTTAACAAAGATGTGAAGAAATTGTGGTATTGCTGTTGGGGATATAAACTGGCATAAGAGGTTTGGGGAGCAATTTGAAAATACCCAGTAAAGTTGAAGATGTACATTCTTCATAACCAGATGTTTCTACTTTTAGGTATATACCTTAGGAAAAATTTTTATACAAGAACACAGAAGTCACAAATAAAGAATTTTCATTGCAGTAGTATTGAAATAATGAAACTTTATAAGGACTAATAGTCTTATAAATAGTCTTTAGTAGAGAAATGAACAAACTGTGGATTTGTTTCATACAATACTATTATATATGCTGTTAAAAAAGCTAAAGCACTGGGAGGCTGATGTGGGAGGATTGCTTGAAGTAAAGCATTCAAGACTAGCCTGAGCAGGAGTGAGACCCCACCTCTACCAGAAATAGAAAAAAATAGCCAGGCTTGGTGGTGGGCACCTATAGTCACAGCTACTTGGGAGGCTGAGGCAGGAGGATCACTTGAGCCCAGGAGTTTGAGGTTACAGTGAGCTATGATAATGCTGCTGCACTTTATCCAGAGCAACAGAGCGAGAGCTGAAGCAAATATGGCGTAGATAATGATACATGTGTGCCTACTTTCTCTACTTTGTTTAAAATACTTTGTAATTTTAAATTTAAACAAACTAAATAGGGTATTATTAAATAAAATATTAGAAGGGTTTCTATCTGGCTCTGTCTTTCAGGATTCTGCTTCAAATGTGGATTGAATTTGGACAAACTAGGATCTTCAGTCTAGTTGAGGGCTGTAACTAGACACTAGAAAATATTTTTTAAAACAATCAGGAAATGCAAATTAATTGAGTATAAGTTGAACATTTTCCTGAGTAAATGCTATAGCCAAAAGTTGAGGAATGAACAGGTATATTTTGTAGCATGATATGTACAAAACTTATTAGAATTGAATTTTTAACCAGTTTTTTTTTTAAGTGAAAGTTAAGTGGAAAAGAGCATGAAGTCCATATGTTCTAAACTGCTGCTTTTCAATCTTTTATTTTTAAGCCCATGCCCCATTTTGATAAATGTAAAATACTCTTGGTTAGTATCATTTGAAATTTCTGAATAAGTTAAATACCATTCTAAAAATGAGTGAATGGAAGCTTTTGTGATTACAGGAAGGAGCCCTTTTCCTATCCCCACATTTTTATCTGCATATATGGAAAGGTTTCATCAATTTTCTCAAAAAGTGGTAGAGGAAAGAGTCTAACTTTCTATATTAATCAGGATGGGCTAGGGCATGCTGCAGTAACTAAGGAAGCCTGAAATATCGGTGACTACCACAAAAATTTATTTCCATTCACGTAATATACAGCAGAAATCACTGGAGGCCGCTATTCCACATAGTGCCCCAGGAACCCACACTGACAGAAACACTGACATGTTGTAGCTTCACTAGTGAAACACATGACTTCCAAGGTGCCCCAGAGGGGAAAATGGGATGGGCTGACACATTGATTCCTAACCAGGTCAGCTTAGAAGTGAATTATATCACTGTTCGTCAGGTTCATGGGCTGCTTGTTTGCTACAAGCCTTTCCATTCAATGTGAAAGATCAAAGCACCACCTTGGTAATTTGCAACATTAAGTCTGTAGCATTGCTTTGTTTTCATAGCCAAAAGTTCAGAAAAACCACAAATGTGTATGATTATGAAAATGGGATGATGACATACAAGGTCTGCTCACTTACTTGGGAATAAACAGGGAAACTTTACCGAAACTTCTCCAGAGGGCTTTCCTGGAATGTGTTTGACATCTAAATCAAACTTTAGTTCAGAGATTCCTTTTGAATATCTTCTTGCAAAGATTGAAATGTGTGAGAAAGAGGTCTTCATAAGCTTTCAGGCAAGATCTTCAGCCATAATAGTATGAAATTATCAGCTAGCTCATTCAATGGACTAGAATAATATTTGAGGTTCCCCCTAAATGTGAAGTTTCAGTAACTTTGCTTTGAGAACTTCTTTGACTCAAGAAAAAGAAAATTTAAGCCTAGGGATGTAGGGATATTGGTGCTTGTCATTTGAAGTTTCAAGTGAAATCCTCAGAAATATCAAGGTCTGTTAAAAATTAGTTTTTTTATTGTAGCAAAATACACGTAACATAAAATTTACCATTAATGATATTTAGTACATTCGCACCATTGTACAACTACCATCTCAGTCTAGCTCCAACTATTTTTATCACCCCAAAAGGAAACTTTATACCCATTAAGCAGTCAGTCCTCATACTCTCCTTCCCTAGGTTTCTGGCAACCACTAATCTGCTTTCTGTCTCCAGGAGTTTGACCATTCTGGATATTTCATATAAATAGAATCATATGACATGTGGCCTTTTGTGCCTGGCTTCTTTCACTTAGCACAATGTTTTCAAGGTTCATCCATGTTGTATGTACTGTATGAATCAGTACTCCATTCGTTTTATGGCTGAATAAAAAATTCTAATTTTAGGTTTATGCAGTTGGTCTTTCCTCTAGCACTCTCAAAATGGAGCACCGTCATCTTTCATTTCATAAATCCAGCCAAACATATTTCTTTTTGACAACCAATGAATTTCAACATGGAACAGAAAACTTTTATTTTTAACATTTAAATCTTCACAAAACTTATCAAATAATCTGGTTTTTAACATACTTGTCACATGATACTCTTGCCTGGATAATCAAGCAAGGTTAGAGTCTTCTTCTGACCAGTAAGCATTGTTTTATTAATAGAAGCCAGTGATTAGCATTGAATAACACAGTGTGTCCTCATGATGAACTAAGCCTTGCTGAACTGAGCTATTTAATACCATCACTACACACTTGGGTCATTTTGTTCCCATTTGCTTCACAGAATTTTGATATTACCAATTTTAGTGCTACTGTCCAAAGTTTTTCTTCCGTGTATTGAACTCCACATAGCAAATGAAATAGTAGTTGAACAATTACCTGTATACATTTTCATTGTTTTATGTGGCCAAACAAAAAAATAGGTCCCTGAGTTTGATTCTTTTTCAAAACTACTTTTTTGACATCCTCCTTTAAATCATCTCTTTGGTGCTTTATCCTAATTTAGAATATCTTCTGAATTTTTTTCTCTGTTCTGGAATTTCTTCTCTATTCTTTACTATATATAAAATTTGAAAACTATATAGACTCCAAGGTTTTACCAACAGTAGGAGATTTTTTTATTCTTAGTGATCAAAAATGATGTTTTTTATTACATTCTCAGATCTTGCCCATAATAATATATGTATTGAGTTTAATATGATAGGCAGCATTGTTAGGATTAAGTGGGTGATGTTAATAGTATTTGACAATATATCAGGAACCATATTTGAGACAGATTTTTTCTTTTTTATTTCAGCATATTATGGGGGCACAAATGTTTAGGTTGCATATATTGCCTTTGCCCCACCCAAGTCAGAGCTTCAAGCGTGTCCATCCCCCAGACGGTGTGCACCGCACCCATTAGGTGTGAACATCCCCATCCCCTCCTCCCCCTCCCACCTGCCTGACACCCGATGAATGTTACTACTATATATGGATGTAAGTGGTGATCAGTTAATACCAATTTGATGTTGAGTACATGTGGTGCTTGTTTTTCCATCCCTGTGATATTTCACTTAGTAGAATGGGCTCCAACTCTATCCAGGATAATACAAGAGGAGGCTAGATCATCATTGTTTTTTGTGGCTGAGTAGAACTCCATGCTATACATACACCACATTTTATTAATTCACTCATGTATTGATGGGCATTTGGGTTGTTTCCACATTCCATATGATGTTTCCACATCATAATTCGAATTGTGTTCAAATTATGAACATTCGAGTGCAGATGTCTTTTTTATAGAATGTCTTTTTTTCCTTCGGATAGATGCCCAATAATGAGATTGCTGCATCAAGTGGTAGTTCTACTTGTAGCTCTTTGAGGTATCTCCATATTACTTTCCACAGAGGTTGCACTAGTTTGCAATCCCACCAGCAGTGTATGAGTGTTCCTATCTCTCTCCATCCATGCCAACATTTATTGTTTTGGGACTTTTTGATAAAGGCCTTTCTCACTGGAGTTAAATGACATCTCATTGTGGTTTTGATTTGCATTTCCCTCATGTTAAGCATTTTTTCATGTGTTTGTTGGCCATTAGTCTATCTTCTTTTGAAAAGTTTTTGTTCATGTCCTTTGCCCACTTCTTGATAGGGTTGTTTCATTTTTTCTTGCTGATTTTCCTGAGTTCTATACAGATTCTAGTTATCAGCCCTTTATCGGATGTGTGGCATGAGAATATTTTCTCCCATTCCATGGGTTGTCTGTTTGCTCTCATGAAAGTTTTCTTGGGTGTGCAGAAGCTTTTTAATTTGATAAAGTCCCATTTAATTATTTTTGTTATTGCTGTGCTTGCCTTTGGGATCTTCTTCATAAATTCTTTGCCTAGGCCAATGTCTATATGAGTTTTTCCAGTATTTTCTTCTACAATTTTTATGGTTTCATGCCTTAGATTTAAGTCTGTTATCCACCGTGAGTTGATTTTTGTGAGAGGTGAGAGGTGCGGATCCTGTTTCAGTCTTCTACATGTGGCTATCGAGTTTTCCCAGCACCATTTATTGAATGAGGATTCTTTCACTTTGGGTAGTATAGACACTTTAACAATGTTGATTCTGCCGCCCCACAAGCATGGTATGGTCTTCCACCTCTTTACGTCCTTTGCTATTTTCTTCCTCAGTGTTTCATAGTTCTCCCTGTAGAGGTCTTTTACCTCCTTAGTTAAATATATTCCTAGGTATTTTATTTTCTTTATTGCTATTGTGAAGGGTATTGAGTCTTTGATTTGGTTGTCAGTTTAACTGTTGTTGGCGTGCGTATAGGAATGCTACTGATTTCTGTACATTGATTTTGTAACCTGAGACTTTGCTGAATTTGTTTATCAATTCCAGTAGTCTCATGGCAGAAGCTTTGGAGTTTTCTAGTTACAAAATCATATCATCAGCAAAAAGCGATAGTTTGACCCCTTCTGCTCCCATTTGGATGTCATTGATTTCCTTCTCTTGTCTGATTGCTCTGGCTAGGACTTCCAGCACTGTGTTGAATAAAAGCTGTGCTAGAGAGCAACCTTGTCTGGTTCGAGTTCTAAGTGGGAATGCTTTCAATATTTCTGCGTTCAGTGTGATGTTGGCTGTAGGTTTGTCATGTATGGCTTTTATTTTTAGGAGACAGATTTAAGTAGGGAGATGTTAGAGAAAGAGAAACCAGCTAGTTAGACATTTTAGTAATTTAAGTATCATTGAAAGATCCTTAAAGGTAAACACTATGTTGCTGTGTTCATCAGTGTTGTGTTGTTCAGTCTGTATAATCTGTGATACACAGTATAGGTTCATAGTTATCTTATGTCATTTGTGGAACATGGCAGAAGACCAAATTAATAAGCAAATGAGTGAGTGAATTCTTATTGTTGAAAGAAAGATAGCTAAAGACTTAAAATAATGTGGTGGCAGTGAAAATAAAAAGACTGGAAGAAGATGGGGCAAAGAGGTAGAGGGCTAAATAAGGGATTAATATAGATACACCAAGAAAAACAGATTTAAGCAGATTCTAAAACTGAACACTGGCAACTATAGTAAAGAAGGTGATGATAAGTAACAGTTGAGATGGAAATGTCTCTTGTGTGTTTTCTTTGAGGAGAGAGCTATACAGGCTTATAGCTAGTAAGTTTATTAGGTATCAGAGCAAGAGCTAATTGTAAAATACCTATCGATGATGGGATTAAAAAACTAGACTTAGGAGCTATTTCTATGTAACTGATTAAGTCATGAGGATGAATTCTAAGATTAAACTTTTATGGATGAGTTCTAGTAAGAATAAGAATAGGCTCAGTTATATCATTTTAAGTTTTTTTCAAAAATTGGATCTCAGTTTAAGCTGTGGTTTATTAAGTAAGAATAAATTCTCCTACCAGGAGTACCAGTAAATCTGTCCACATTTTCCATTACAATTGAGTTTTACTTGAATTAGGCTACCAAAAGTTTGCTATACGGGTATTTTTACTGTAATAGGATTTATGGCACATTTGAAGCTATTATATAGCAAACTCAGCTGGCAAAGAAAGCTATAAAGAAGAATGCAGAATTATTTTAAAGGGTATATTTATATATTTATAGACAAATGACATAGTTGCAGCACAGTAGCAAAAGAGAATCTTACAAGCAGATTCTTGAAACAGCAGCCATTGTTGCAAGTCAAAGAATAATTACATACATCTACATAGTTCAGAAAGGGTTATTGGTTTTATTTCAGTGTTTTTAACTTCACTTCCATCAACAGGTAACAGTAGCATCAGTAACCTGTTCTAGGTATTTGAGAATTAGAAAAGGATCCCAGAAATCATGTCATTCTTTTTACCGTTGTAAGGAAAATTTGCTAGAGCACTGAAGCCACATAGCCAGTTAATGATTAAGCTAAGACTAACTAATAAATGTTTCTCTTGACTCCTGGTCCAGTACTTGTCCTATAATACTATAAAACCCTTTTCCTTTAGATGTGATTAAAAATGAGAACTTTTTGTCTAAGCATTGATCTAAGATTTTATTTATACCTATAAGAACTAATAGGGAAGTACCATTTTCTTTTATTACTTTTTTGTGTGCAATACATTTATCAAACCACCTAATTGTATTATTTTAGTAATAAGAAAAAAAGCCTACATTTTGTTTTATTTGGCACATGATTCATTTCATCTGGTTTAAATTTAGACAGTTGTTATCTTTTAGGGAGATACTAGTAATTTCGTTGGGGGGAAATGAATATTTAAAAAAAGATCTTTCTTTTTAATCCTTTGTAACCAGCAAGAAGTTGAGAAGTTTACAGACCTAGAGAAACTCTACCTCTACCTTCAGCTGCCTTCTGGTCTCAGCAATGGAGAGAAAAGGTAAATTTTATAATTTTTAATCATTTTCTTTCCTAGAAACTTGCTCAGTATTTTCTTTGGAATTAAATTATTTGTATAGATAGCTGAAATGGATCTCAGAATCAATAGAGCAGCTTTCCTCATGCTATCCTCCATTTCATGGGGTTAGTTTATAAATGATACCGCCAAAAAATAAAAGCTTTGAATGTTTAGTGGTTATGTTAGCCTGAGACAGGTGGCCTGACTGCAGGAAGGATTGTAGGGGAGATTTGTCCTTTCAGGATCTCTCTAATGTGAATTCCATTCTGGAGCACACAGTGCTTTAGTAAGATTTCAAGGTAATTACTTCTATTCTTTGAGAATGTTGAGCAAATAGAAATAAACAATTTTTATGTAATTTTTGTTTTAAATTTTGATGATTTGGTTAGTGTAGGCAAATGAATAGGCAAGTAAGTGAACAAATAACCACTTACAGGTAATTTTGACGAAAACATGTTGTCTATCACCTATGCCACTTTAGAGACTATAGGAGGGATGGAATAGGGCAATAACTTTAATCTAATGCTAGTGCAGAAAATAACTCACAACCACAGGTGGACAATTTGTATAGGGAATACTGGGCATGTTCTAAGTTTGGTTTGGTCATTTATAGTGTATTTGCACACAGTTCTTTAGTGGAACATATAGGCCTTGGTCACAAAATCAATGAACTGCTGTTTAGTTGAGCTAAAACATATTCTTATTTTATGATCAGTGATCAGAATGCCATGTCATCTAGTCGGGCACAGCAAATGCATGCCTTTTCCTGGATTCGGAATACCCTAGAGGAACATCCTGAGACATCACTACCCAAACAGGAAGTCTACGATGAGTACAAGTAAGTATTATGTATGATATGGCATGCTGATGTATTGAAGAGGTAAAGTACTATACTTGGCCACAGTGATTTTTTTTCATCATTGATGAATCTCAAGCTGGTGTATGGGAGTTGCAGTTAGAAATTTCTAAGATTCCTTCCAGCTCTAAACTTCTCTGGTAATGTATGCAATAAAGGGCAGAATAAAAGGAGTTCTGTAGAGTTCTTCAGGATGACAGGAGGGATGTCTGAGAATACAGGGACAATGGCATAGGATTGCTGAATAAAAGGATTCCTGTAGCGTTCTTAAGATGATGAAAAGTGTCTCTCTGGGGTTAGAGGGACAGTGGAAGGCAATAAATAAATCAGTGTATAAGGAAAAACTAAAATGTTAAAACATTGAACAACTTTGACTTTTTAAAGGCCCTTTTCATGAATCAAAAATTCTTCTAATTCTTCTCCATACCAACCAAAGAATATTGTGAAATTTTAGACAGAGTCTCACTCTGTCACTCGGGCTAGAGTGCAGTGGCATTACCATAGCTCACTGCAACTTTGAACTCCTGAGCTCAAGCAATCCTCCTATCCCAGCCACCCAAATAGCTGTGACTACAGGTGCACACCATCATGCCCAGCTAATTGTTTAATTTTTTGTAGGGACAGGGTCTCACTTTGTTGCCCAGGCTGGTCTCAAACTACTGGCCTCAAACGGTCCTGTTGCCTCAACCTCCTAAAGTGGCATGATTATAGGTGTGAGCCACTGAACCTGGCTTAAGGACAAGAGAGTTCAGTGACTTGTACATATTAGACACTCAAATAAATCTGGTTATACATGTAATTTACTTAAATATAGAAAACAAAAGTATAAGGCAAATGGGCCCTTCTTGATAGAGAAGGTTAATAGGTGCTAAATCTAGTCTTTTAAAAATTGATTTGGAAGAAGAAATTTTTCTGGCAAAATAAATAAAACCAAATTTGGGGAAATATTGAAGTGTCAAACCAACAAGCATTAATGTGTTGTAGTGAACAATGTGAACAATTTGAAGAAAAGTGTTAAATAAGTTCTGTTGTTAACCAATGTAAGATAATGCAAAGGAACTACACTTATTGAGAAGATTATTGGTATCTAAAAAGAAAACTTTATACCCTCATTCTAAATTCTTATTTTCTCACCTCGAAATCCATAATGGAACCGGAGGAAAATCTAGAGCAAAATGTCTAAAATGATCAAGAGAACAAAGTTAAACTGAAGAACTTCAGATTTTTTTCTGTTTCCTGTTTGTAAAGGTTTAAACTAAGAGTACATGTGATCCAAGTTGTTTGTTCTCTCAATCTACGACAGTCTATTGAATACCTGCTGTATACCAAACCCTGTGATAAGTTCTGGGTTTCAGTAAGACAGATATAGTCCCTATCCTTATTAAGAATATGTATAGGCCAGGCACAGTGGCTCACGCCTGTAATCCTAGCACTCTGGGAGGACGAGGCGGGCGGATCACTCAAGGTCAGGAGTTCGAAACCAGCCTGAGGAAGAGTGAGACCCCGTCTCTACTAAAAATAGAAAGAAATTAATTGGCCAACTAAAAATATATAGAAAAAATTGGCCGGGCATGGTGGCGCATGCCTGTAGTCCCAGCTACTCGGGAGGCTGAGGGAGGAGGATCGCTTGAGCTCAGCAGTTTGAAGTTGCTGTGAGCTAGGCTGACGCCACGGCACTCTAGCCCGGGCAACAGCGTGAGCCTCTGTCTCAGAAAAAAAAAAAAAAAATGTATATTTATAGTAAGCGTGAATTCTTCGTTAAATTCAAGTTAATTAAAGTAGAAATCACCCTCTGAAACTTCAAAGAAAACTTGCATTTGGTAAAAGGTTATAAATATCAGGCAAACTTGTGATATGTTGAAGAAACCCTGAATTGAAAATCAAGAGAAGAGATTCTGTCATTATACTTGTGTTTTAACCACTGTTTGTCAGTTGGCTTATTTGTAAAATGAGGCAATTGGAGATGTATGAGGTTTCTTTTAGCTCTAAAATTCTAAAAATTGTCTGAAGTAGGAAATGTTGAGAAACTAATTAGCCAAAGATGTCTTGCTAGTTTCCCAAAAGGCAAATTGGGCAAATAAATATATGACATTTCCATGATGGACTAATAAGGGAGCACAGGATATTCATATATTTTGAAGTGATGACTTTCCTCTACACAAGCCTTCATATCAGCATTAGAGACAGCACCTAAATTTGTGGAAGTGTGATCCTGGTCTATGATAGCAGTCCCTATATTCCTAAATATTTCCTGACTTTGGCAAGGCATGGTCATATTTTTCTATAATATTTTTCTGGGAGTGATTTATAGAGACTAGAGTTTTAAAAAGAATTGGAGAGAATTGTGCAAACAATAATATAGTACTATACACAAAGTATTTGAATCTGGGCATTTTATTTCAAAAAAAAACATTTTATTAAGAATATACTTTATTTACTGTTTTATTCTCCATGTTGTTTTCACATAGGTAGCACTAATTTAAGATTGAGAGTAATAAGAATGGAATCCAATCCCTGATGTTGATAATAAAATTTGTGTTGTAATGGCCTTCGTAAGTCTTCTAGTATGCTCTTGTCCCCTTTTTGTAGGTGAAAACATTGATACTCAGAGAAGTTAAGTGACTTTCCCAGATCTAAGACTAGAACTCAGATAGGAGTGGTTCATACTAGGTGAGAAGGCAAACTTGGTAAATTTGAGTGATACCAAACTAAGTGGGTAGAAAACATTGTGTAAGTGGTTAGAAATACTACTAATATTATTTGGCTAGGACTTCCACTTAGTATGGATAAATAAGCTGCTCAACATGTGAATTAGTTTATGTACAATTAGTATACATGCATACAAATAATGTGGGTATTGTAAGAGACACAGCTTAGTAGCGTTACATGTACCAAGAAGAAAGTATATTCGTGTTTCCCAGAGTTATAGCATATGGGAGCTTCAGGTTATTCTCTTCTTTGGTTCTACATTGCCTAGAACCATAACTTGCCACATGGGTTTAAATAATTTGGGAGATATGAAAAATGTGGAAAGAGTACAGGAAGGCAAAAAGTAGATCAAAGTATTAGAAAATACCTAGTTAATTTTTTGTTGTCTAAAGAAAACAAAATGCACTATAGCTATATGTTTTTTAAGAACAAGAGTTTTAAATCACAGGAGAGATTTCAGTTAGACACAAAATAATGCTTCCTGTCAATGAAGTTTGTTTTTTTTTGTTTGTTTGTTTTTGGAGACAAGAGTCTCACTCTGTTGCCTGGGCTAGAGTGAGTACCGTGGCACCAGCCTATCTCACAGCAACCTCACACTCCTGGGCTCAAGCAGTCCTTCTACCTCAGCCTCCCAAGTAGCTGGGATTACAGGCGTGTACCACCATGCCCAGCTAATTTTTTCTATATGTTTTTAGTTGGCCAATTAATTTCTTTCTATTTATAGTAGAGAGGAAGTCTCCCTCTTGCTCAGGCTGGTTTTGAACTCCTGACCTTGAGCGATCGCCTGCCTTGGCCTCCCAGAGTGCTAGGATTACAGGCCTGAGCCACCACGCCCAGCCTCAATGAAGATTTTTAGGGAAATTTTGTTCTTTCCTAAAGGCCTTTTAGCCTACTCATGTTTCTATTTGGAGTGCCTAAATGAAGTTTCCTTAATAAAAACTTAACATAGAATGACCAATCTTAATGGATTCTGTTCTAAATAGTCACTGAAAAAAATATTAATATGAAATATACCTTCATTTTAAGCTATTCTTGTTGTGTTATGGAACCTCTTAAAATTCATTGCCGTGATGTTTAGATGTATTTGTGTGAAAATCAATTCCTTTAACAGTCATTAAAATCAAAATCCCTTTGATTGAAAAAAATGAAGATACAATCTAAGACAGTAATGACTGGCTTCTTTTAACTGTATTTGCATGCTAAATTAAGATATTAATAGAATTACAAAGCTTTAAAGAGCTTTCAGCATGCAGAGACAGTTTAATTTACAAACCTTTGCGAGCTGTTTCATTTGTTGTAATGTTTGAATTCTAATAATCACACATGTTCTATAAAATAATGAGTACTCATCATTAAAGTTTTGGCAAATGGTTATACATGTATAAAGAATAGAAGGTAGCACCAGTAATCTCACTATCTGAAAATAACCATTTGCTTTGTTTCCTTTTGCTTTTTCTAATACCTTCTTTTATGTACATGTTTTGGCCCCAGTGTTTATACAGTTTTTGGGTAGGGGAGTAGTTGCATATAACTGTGCAATGTGCATCCTTGTCTGTATAATTTAGTGTAAATTATCAGAATTGGGATTACTGGCTAACTATTATATTAACATAATTGTTATTTCTATATTCACTAAATGCATTTCTTTCTAATATGTCCATTCTTGTCTTTTATGTGTCTGTTTCTTAATAATTATGAATCTTTATATATTAAAGATATCAATATTAAAATGTAAATATTTTTTAAGATTGCCGTTTGTTATTTAATTTTGGTTCATTTTTTTTAAGTAGCCTTATCTGTCTACTTTTATCATAGCTTATAAAATTGCTATTATGCTTAAAAAAACTTCCCCATGCCACTAGCTGCTGAGTACTCACCTGTATTTTTCCTAGGTATTATTTTATTTTTCATATATAACCATTTAGTTTATCTGCTATTTATTTTGGTAGATGTCATTAGATGAGACACTTATTTTAATTTTTTCTGAATGGCTAATTATCCCAACCCTTTTATTGAATAATTTTTCTCTCTTACCACTGATCCGTAAATTAACTGTCATCTTACTAAAGCCCTCTGTACTCAATTTTCTTCATTTATGTTCTCTGTTCTTATGCCAGTACCATACCATTTAAGTATTTTAGCTATTAAATGTTTAAATAGCTGATAGGACTAGTCTTTCTTTCTTATCCCTCTTTTTCACAATTTTCCATGGTTTTGTTTTCTAACCAATTATTTTTTTCCTATGAAGTTGCAAATGACTTCTCTACTTTTAAAAAAGGAAACCCCAAAAGGATTTTGATTCAAAAATTCATTAACTATGAAAATTTATTTTAGAAAAAGTAACTTCAGACTAGAAGTGTATTTCTTAATTTACATCTTTCTTTCATGTCCTTCAGTAAACTTTTACTTTTTTCCGTACAATTAAATCTGCTAATTTTCTCATTAAATTTATTCCTAAAATATTTAATATTCAATAAAATATTGGTAATATTTTATTATGTTATTTATATTATATAAATATATTTTCCCATTGTTTTACTGTTAGTTCGTTTTGGTTTATAGGAAATCATTTTATATTAACTGACTTTTGTTAATTCTTATTTTTCAGTTGTTACTTTTAACTTTTCTGGGTAGTTTATTCTATGTTTCTTCTTCATTGTCTTTACTTTGTTATTACACTTAGTAGGCTTCTGATTTTAAATATAGCAATGATAGGTGTCATTTTCTCTTACAGTAAGTTCTCTGATGTTAAGGATGCATCATTTATAGTTGACCAAGATGTTATTTTCCTTTTTTTATGAGAAATGGATGTTGAAATTCATCATATGCTTTTTTGGCATCTAGTGATATTATTTTGTAAAGTGCTTCTTCTTTAACTTATTGATGTGTGATGTGTTTTATAAAGATATTACCTAATGTAAACTTTTATTCTTAGAATGAATTTCCTCCTCATGTCAAGATGTGTAATCTTGTCATGTACCATTGAGCTCTGTTTTCAAGTATATTAGGATCTTTGTATCTATATTCACAAGTGAATTTAGTCTATAATTTTCTCTTTTTGTGCTATCTTTGTCAGGTTTTGATATCAGGGTTAGGCCAGCTTCGTAAAAATGAATTGGAACTCTTTCCCTAATTTTCTGTGCTCTGGAACAATTTATATAGCATGGGACTTATTTATTCTTGAAAGTTTTAAAGAACTCAACTATAAACCATCTAGGCCTGGAGACTTTGTTGGAGGTAATTCTTTGACAATTTTTTGTGTTTTATACTGGCTAGGTTTTAATTCACTAGTCAATTTTGGTAATTTGTTTTTCCTGGAATTCATTCATGTTTTCAAATGTATTAGCGTAGGATTATATATACTGTTCTCTCGTAAATTTAATATCTTCTGTATCTGTTACATATTTTTTGATAGTTCTAGTTTTATACATTGATATTTTCCTCTTTTTTTCCTATTTCACCTAGCCTAATTTACCTTTATTGGTTTTTCTTTTTAAATAAAGACAAAGAAATCAGACTGATTTATCAGCTTTATTTTCTTATCTGTTTTTTCCTTTATTAGATGGCTTTATTTTTGTTCCTCCTGAACTTCTTATGTTTCTTGTTTTACTCTTTAAATGCAATGCTTACTGTTTATCGTTCAATTTAAAATATGAATGTATCTATGAATTTGCCTCTGATTATAGTTTTGGCTATATCCTGTTAGATATGGAGATGAGTTGTTACAATTACCATTATTGTCTAATAGTATGGAATTATAGTTTTGCTTTCTTCTTTAACCCAGATTAGTTAGAAGTCTTTTTTCTTAAACTTTTAATGTGTTTGAAGGAGTTTGTTTCACTTTGTTTTGTTTTATACTTTTTATTAATTTCTAGTTTTATTATACTACAATCAAAAAATGTGGCCTAATTTCTGGTTTTTATATTGAGGTTCACTTTCAGTCTAACAAATTATCAATTTTTATAAATATTGCTGGACATTCTCTTTATATCACACAGTTTCATTTCATTTCATTGATTCCACTGAATCCACTTTCTTATATTTTTCAAATCCTCCAAATTCTGCAAAATATTCTTCATTTTTGTTTAATCAGTTGATGAATAGTATGTTAATCTCTCACAAAAATAATGTTTCTCACAGTTCCTTATAGTATTTTTAATGAGTTTTGCTTTGCAGATTTTAGGGCTGTATGACACAAAAAAGGTTTCATAATTTTATATCCTTATTTTAGTTTTTACCTGTTGTCAACCAAAAAAATGGTGCTGTGTCATATTTAATGTATTTTGCCTTGAATTCTCCTTTGATATCTGTTTGTGAGCTATTCAGGATATCTTTCTGATACATATATTTGTTCATTATTTTTACCATCTGTGTCATTTTGTTTTAAGTGGTTTACATTGTTATGTTTCTAAAATTTTCATCTAAAATTATCCCTGGTCTTGAAGTCTGACCAATAGAAGAAGCTGGTGAATTGAACCAACCCAGAAACTCTGATGTATGCAAACACATAGCAACAGAGGAGGTAGCAGCCACAGCCATGGCTCCTGCTACTTTCTCCTACTGCGTGATGGAGAAACACAAGCACTCATCTTAAATGGATTTCTTGCCAAAAAACATATAGCCTGTTTTAGCAGTTGAAGATCTGTTTGCTTTCATTTGGGGTAGGAATATATAGTTATTAATGGCTGCATATTGTTCTGTCATATGAATCATTATGTATTTAGGTCTCAATTGATGGACATCTAGGTTATTTTAGCCTTTTGATAAAACAGTGATGCTGTGAGTGAACACACACACGGCAGTATTGAGATAAATTCCAGTATGTGAAATGACTAAGGATTTGTGCATTTGTAATTGGATGTAAGTTGCTTAACATGTAGAGATGTGAATTTTTATGTTTTTCTTTCATTTTCTGCATTGTCTCTGCTTCTTATCACTGAGTTTTTATTGTTGTCATTAGTTTATTTTTTTAGCTCACTTTTGGAGATTTTCTTCATATGTCTGATGATCATTTTGTTTTCTGTGTCTGTTAAATGTGGCAAGCAGAAAAAAAAAAAAAACCCCACCTTTGGAAGTTCCTTGTGTAGCCACCATAGCTTGTCTACTATTGGGCTTTCCTTTTAAGTGATCAAGCTATATAGAGAACGATTTGTAAATGTCAGTATGTTCTCCAGGGGTCAGAGAGTCCTCTAAAATTCTGCTTGGAGGGTACACACTGGCTGCTGGTTAAGGAAGGGTTCAGGGAGTAGTTCATTTGGAGAAATGGACTGTTCTATTAACAGACTTATAACAAATCTGCATTCCCACTGTGTTTCCCCTTTCCACCTAACTACCACCCAAATTGGCTTTAGTTTCCACCTCACTTTTGCACCCTGTTCACTCCTACCCACTCCTTTTAAATTTCTCCAAAGGTTAAGCTGATTCTCCTGCTTGTGGGCAGGGGATGATACCTAACTGCTCTTACTCGGTTCCTTTGGGTATGGGGGTGTTTGTGTTTCTTACACTGACTTTTTTAAAACATGTGATCTGTCCATCACATTTAACCAAAATCTTTCATTTATTTTGGCATTTGGCAATGCAACACAACATATGATTATATAACTGTCTCAAGCTACAGTCTAAGTCAGAGTAACTTATAGATCTCTGAGGCATCTGTCAATAGAGGCAATAGGATAAAGTTGTCTTAATTTCCTCACCTTTCATTCACTCTACAACTCACCATATTCTGCCTTCACTGAAATTTATTTAGTGAAGTTTTCTAATAATTGAAATGAATTTGATTGGATAATATAGTAAAAATACTTAAGGCTTATGCTTAAGAATCTTAAGTCAACTTTATTAATTGTATTGTTTGTATGTATTACATTCTCTCCCCCAATCCTCTGGAAAAAAATCAGTCAACCAGACAATAAAGATATAAAATCCCTGCATATATTTGGAAACACATACCTTATTTATCTTTCTTTCTTTCTTTTCTCCCCCCATAACCTACCCCCAACACACATTCACTCTTTCCTCAAGGCAAACTACCACTTAACAGCAGCAGTAGTAGTATGAAATTTCTAAATACTTGGTTAAAAGTTAAATTAGGTGCCTTGGTTTAAAATTTGTTTAGTGAAAGTAAGTACCTTTATAACAAGTCTCCTCGTACCTACCTCTTCTTAGAAGCTCTTCATTGAAGCATACTGCTTCATTTAGTATCCAGACTAGAGATGACCAGCGTTTACCTGTTAATGCTCCTGTCCTCTCTTTCTGAGAATTCATAGATATCCTGGAAAGGAGATAGGAATTATATAAATAAACATATCTCTTTAGAGCAGTTGTTCTTAGCCTTGGCTAAAAATTAGAATTACCTGAGGAGCTTTCAAAAAAAAATACCTTTGTCTGATTCCTACCTTCCAAATATTCTGTTTTTGTTCATGTGGGAAGCAGCTGAGCATTGGGAATTTTAAAAGCTCACCAAGTGTTCCTGACATGAAACCAAGGTTGATAACCTACTGAGTACTACTTCTCAACTGAGAGTGGTCTAGAGACATTTTTGGTTGTCACAACAATGGGGTGGGGGTTGGGGTGGGGGATGCAATGCAGTAGGCATCTAGTGGGTAGAGGGCAGGGGTTGCTGCTTAACATCCTACAAAACACAGGGTAGCCCTCCCCAACAAAGAATTAATCAGCCCAAAATGTCAATAATGTTTCTGTTGTGAAGCATTACTTTATAGAATGCGTAGCTAATTAACATTTCATTAGAGCTCTTACTGCACCTCTGAAATTTGATTGTTCAAGCAGATGTTATTCTCTATTCTTCAATGAATCTAGGCTAGCCTCTTGGAGACTTTTTTTTTTTTAAGATGAAAGACATGTAGATCTAGAATGGAAAAAATATGTTATATCACTTGCATTGATAGTAGTGATATCATTGATATTTTAAATCTCTTTAAAACTGTGAATGTCCTTAATTTTTCCTTAATATTTATTTGTTGTGTTACTGATAGACTAGCAATAAAGAAGTACTTATGTACTAATACGTTCTATCCTCTTGTATAAAACTGGTTAATTAAATTAGCCATTTAATTGTCACAAAATAATAATCAAGATTCTTTATGTTACTGCATGTTAGATGGCCTCCTTTATCAAATAGCTGTTTTTATGATTGGAAATGAATTCACTTGAAAAAATACACAAAATTATTCAACATTTAATTAATGTTTTTAAGTGTCTGTGGGTTTTTATTATTTTCTGGCTTCAGAAAATTTAGTAAGAAGGAATGCTGATGGTAAATTACGATAAAGAATATAGGCCTTCTATTGTCTTTGTCTATGTTTAATTAAGCTCCTTAATTATAGTTGTGGATAAGAAGAAGAAGGATACTCTATCTGGTCCAACACGTTTATTATTATATTACTAGATAGCCTAACTTGGGCTATCCTAACTTGGAGTCTCTCCTCCCTGCCTCACTATATGCTATATCCCTAGTATGTTTGTGCAATTAAAATTAATCTAAGAAATTACATTAGAGCTATATAGGCATTTTTATTTGACCCTGTCAGATATGCCTTTATGTTTAATTTGTATTACTATGTTTAGATTGAAGAGTAAAAGCTATTCCAACTTTTCAGAAGATTAACAAATACATCTTCAAAGGAGAAGTACAAACAGCAGGTTAGTCCTCCATGAACCATGGGAAAGGATAGGCAGTTTACGCTGAGCTCTCTCATAAAGTCAAGAACACTAGCAGTGAATAAACTGTAAGAACATAGTCCAAAAGGCATTAAGTTAGCAAGAAAATCCACATAAGTTTTTTTTTTTTTTTTTTTAGACAGGATCTTGCTCTGTCCCCTGGGCTATAGTACAGTGGCGTCATCATAGCTCACTGCAACCTCCAACTCCTGGGCTCAAGCGACCCTTCTGCCTCAGCCTCCAAAGTAACTGGGACTACAGGCACATGCCTAGCTAATCTTTCTGTTTTTCTGTAGAGATGAGATCTCACTGTTGTTCAGGCTGGTCCTGAACTCTTGGCCTCAAGCAATTCTCTCGTCTCGACTTCCCAAAGTGCTAGGGTTGCAACATAAGCCACTTTGCCCAGCCAACATAAGCATTTTTTATCAGGAAACTTCAGTGTGGGCAAATATAAGTGCATTTAAGAAAATAAGCTATATTATGTAGCATAGAGAGTTTTTAGCTACCATTTACAACTGAATTAGAAAAATTTGTACAAATTATATCCCGGGAGGAAGAGCCATATGTTGTACCACGTCTAAAAAGATCAGCCGTATTGGGTACCATCAGAAAAATAACAAAATTAGAAATATTTCACCATTCTACAAAACCGTGATACTACCAAGTAATGCAGCCTGAACTTTGCCAAGTAGGCATTGCAAGATCTTTATGAATTTCTAGTTTTGGAAATACTGTCACTTTTTTAGATCTTTTCGCTTTCTGTTCATTGCCATCATCATCTACCCTGAAGGATCATTTTATTTTCAGGGCAGTTTCCTCTCTAATTTCCTATTGAATAAATTTTCAAACATAACATAAATGTTGAGAGAGTAATATAAGAATATCCATCCATATATGCTTCACCTTAGGGGCTCAACATTTTATTTCCTGTACCATTTGAGAAAATAAGTTATAGCTATCATGATATTTCTCTTAAGAATACAATCACTTATAACCGTATATCTTGATCACATCTAGAAAACTAGCAGTTCTATCATTCATTTATTACCTAATTTGGAGCTATTTTTAACATAGAAAAAATATGTTATCATTTTTTGGAGACTGCATAAGTCTTCATGATTTGAAGACAGTGAAGCATTACTAAGATATATACATGATTGGCTAGACCCACATTTCAGCAAGTGAGTCACTGTTTCACTCCAATCTTAAAGCTTGTGATTCAGAGTCAAGCAGCAGCAAAAAAAAATCACAATTCGCTGCATGTTATAGATTAACATGGTTATTCACATATAGTAGAAACCATAATTTTTTATTTTGCTGCTTTTATTTTTGAGATATAAATCACGTATTATAAAATTTACCATTTTAAATTGCACCAATTCAGTGGTTTTTAATATGTTTACAAAGTTGTGTATCAGTCACCACTGATTCCAGAATATTTTCATCACCTCCCCAAAACTTCATATCCATTAGCAGTCGCTATTTATCTTCCCTCCTCCCGGGTAGGTCCTAGCAACAGATAATCTGCTTTTTGTCTCTAGGAATTTGCCTATTCTGGACATTTCCTATCAGTGGAATCATATGTTATGAAGCCTTTTTTGTCTGGCTTACTTCACTTAACACAATGGTTTCAAGGTTCATCTATGTTGTAGTATGTATCAGTATTTCATTTCTTTCTACAGTTGAATAATTTTCCATAGTATGTATATACTACATTTTGTTTTTCCATTCATTAGTTGATGAACATTTGAGTTGTTTCTCAAATGTTATTCTCTTTTTGGTTATTATGAATAATGCTGCTATGGATATTTGTCTGTAAATTTTTGTGTGGCATGTATTTTTAGTTGTTGGGAGTATACCTAGGAGTGGAATTGCTGGATCATATGGAAACCCTTTTGTTTGACTTTTTGAGGAACTGCCAAATTGTTTTCCAAAATGGCTGCACCATTCACATTCCTGCCAGCAAAGTATAAGGGTTGCAATCTCTCCACATCTTCACCAACACTTATTTCTTATTTATTTTAGCCATTCTAGTGCATGCAAAGTGGTAGCTCATAGTTTTGATTTGCATTTCTCTGATGACTAATGATGCTAAGTTCATGCTTATTGGCCATTTGTATATTTTCTTTGGAGAAATATTTTGTCAAATTCTTTGCCCATTTTTAATTGTGTTTTGTCTTTTTATTGTTTAGTTGTAAGTATTCTTTATTCAGTATACTAGATTCTTATTAGATATATTATGATGTGCAAATATTTTCTCCCATTCCACTTTATTGATAGCATTCTCTGATCAGGTTTTTCCTTTTGATGAAATCCAATTTATTCTTCCTTTGCTTGGTTGTGCTTTTAGGTATCCTATCTAAGAAACTGTTGCTTCATCAAAAGCAGTATCATGCAAATTTACACTGTGTTTTCCTTCACAAGTTTTAGAGTTTTAGCCCATACATTTGGATCTTTGCATTTTGAGTTAATTTTTATATATATAGTACAGGGGAAGTGCCCAAATTCATTCTTTTGCACATAAACATCTAATTGTGCCAGAATTATTTGTTGAACTATTTCTTCCCCATTAAATGGCACCCTTATAGGAACTCAGTTGACCATAGGTGTATGGGCTTATTTCTGGACTCTGAATTCTGTTCCATTGCTCTATATATCTGTCTTTGTGCCAGTACTAACTACATTATCTTGATTAGCTTTGTAGTAAGTTTTTAAACTGAGAAGTGTTAAGCTTCCAACTTGATTATTGATTGTTTTTATATGTTGTATCCATCTTGGATTTCTGGGATAAATCACACTTAGTCATGGCGTATAATCCATTATGTATGCTGCTCTAATTCAGCTTTTCAGTATTTTGTTAAGGATTTTTACATCTATATTCATAAGGCATATTGGTCTGTAGTTTTCTTTCTTGTGATATCTTTGTCTGGTTTTGGTATTAGGATAGTGCTGGCCTTAATATAATGAGTTTAGAAGTATTCCCTTCTCTTCTGTTTTTATGAAAGAGTTTATGAAAGATTGGTATCGATCTTTAAACATTGGTAGAATTCACTAGTGAAGGCATCCAGGCCTGCGCTTTTCTTTGTGAGTACTTTTTAAGTTACTAATTCAATCTCTGTTTTAGGCCAGATTATCTATTTCTTTTAGAGTCCATTTTGGTAGTTTGTGTCCTCAAATTTTTTCTATTTCTTATAGATTATCCAATTTGTTGGCATATAGGTTTTCATAATATTCTTTTATAGTTTGTTTTATTTCTCTAAGGTCAATAAAAATGCCTCCTCTTTCATTTCTGATTTTAGTTGTTTGAGTTTCTCTCTCTTTTTTTCTTCGTCAGTTTACCTAAACTTTTCAGTTTTGTTGATATTTCAAAGAACCAACTTTTGAGTTTGTTAATTTTTTCTAATATTTTTCTGTTCCCTATTTCATTTCTTTTCACTAAAATCCTTATTGTTTCCTCCGTTATGCTTGCTTTGGGTATAGTTTTATTTTTTCTAATTTCTCAATGTGCAAGATTAGTATTGATTTGAGACCTTTCTTTTTTTTTAATGTAGGCATGTGTAGCTATAAATTTCCTGCTAAGCAATGCTTTCACTACATCCCATATATTTTCCTATGCTGTGCTTTCATTTTTATCTCAAGTATTTTTTAATTTCTCTTCTGATTTCTTCTTTGACATATTGATGATTTAGGAATTTGTTTAATTTTTGTATATTTATGAATTTCCATTTCCTTCAGTTATTGATTTCTAATTTTATTCCATTATGGTCAGAGGGAATAATTTGTTTGATTTCAGTCCTTTTAAGTTTATTGTGACTTTTTTTATGATGTAACATGATCTGTCTTGGAGAATATTCCTTATGGACTTAAGAAGAATGTTTTTCTGCTCTTATTGGGTGGTGGAGTGTTCTGTAGATGTCTATTAGATCTAGTTGATTTATAATGTTATTAAATCATATGTGTCCTTGTTGATCTTCTGCTTAGTTGTATCCATTGTTGTAAGTGGAATATTGAAGTCTCTAACTATTATTGTTGAATTGTCTATTTCCCCCTTTATTTTTTTGATTCTTGTTTCTTATATTTTGGAGCTCAGTTGTTTGATACATAAAAGGTTATGACTTTTATAGCTTCTTAATGTATTCACTAGTTTATCATGAAATAATGTCTTTGTCTCTTGTAGGTTTCTTTTTTTATTTCAGCATATTACGGGGGTACAAATGTTTAGCTTACATATATTGCCTTTGTCCCACCCTAGTCAGAGCTTCAAGCATGTCCATCTCCCAGACAGTGCACACTGCACCCATTAGGTATGAATATACCCATCCCCCTTCTCCCATCTGCCCAACACCCGATGAATGTTACTACTCTATGTGCACTTAAGTATTGGTCATTTAAGTCAGTTAATACCACTTTGATGGTGAGTACATATGGTGCTTGTTTTTCCATTCTTGTGATACTTCACTGAGTAGAATGGGCCCCAGCTCTATCCAAGATAATACAAGAGGTATCACCGTTGTTTTTCATGGCTGAGTAGAACTCCATGGTATTCATATACCACATTGTATTAATCCACTCATGTATTGATGGGTACTTGGGTTGTTTCTACATCTTTGCAATTGTGAATTGTGCTGCTATAAACATTCGAGTGCAGATGTCTTTTTTATAGAATGTCTTTTGTTCCTTTGGGTAGATGCCCAGTAATGGGATTGCTGGATCAAATGGTAGTTCTGCTTATGGCTCTTTGAGGTATCTCCGTATTACTTTTCACAGAGGTTATACTACTTTGGAGTCCCACCAGCAGTGTATGAGTGTTCCCATCTCTCCTCATCCATGCCAACATTTATTGTTTTGGGGCTCTCTTGTAAGTTTTTGTGGGTTTTTTTGGGGGGGGCGGCCCAAATGTGTTCACAGGAATAAGCTTTTGTCTTAAAATTTTTTTCTCTGATATTAGGAAAAAACACTCCAGTCCTCTTTCAGTTACTGTTTGCATGCTGTATCTTTTCCTGTTATTTTACTTTCAACCTGTTTGTGTCTTTCAATCTACAGTATGTATGTGGTATGTAGATAACATATAGCTTGATCACATTTTATTTTAAATCCATTCTGCCTATCCCTGCCTTTTAATTGGAGAATTTAATCTATTTATATTTAATGTAATTACTGATAAGGAAGGTGTTACGTTTGCTATTTTTTTAATTTGTTTTCTATATGTCTAATGTCTTTTTTTGTTCCTCTATATCAGGTGAGGTTTTCCAGGGAATCTACTACACAAGCAAAATAATAACAGTTCTTTAGGATGAGGCTTTTGAGAGCTCCTAGCTATGTTATGTTTACTTCAGTGACCACCAGACTGTACTGGGAATATGGGCTGTTAGTCTTCAGGGCTCCTACTGGAGAATGAGGGATCAGACTAGAGCAAGTTAAAATAGCACAAAGCTATTCTTACTGCATTCAGCCATTTTTCTTTCTCCCTTTTTTGCTGCAAGGTTTTAGTTAATTTCCAGAGTTCTCAAAAGTTAATATTGACCATTTTGGCCAGTTTTTTCATTGTTTAATGGTGGAGTGAATTTCAGGTTTCTTTACTAGGCAATTCACTGATGTCATCAAATTGTAGTATTTAAGTCCATGAATGTTAAAGGACCAAATATGTTCACTTCTAGTTGCCACACTCCATTCAAAAATTAACTGAAATGATCCACCAAATGAAATAGCCATTTCAACCATAAGAAATAAAAACTTTAAAAGACTGGGAGATGAAAATCTTTATAAAGACTTTCATAAAGTCTATAAAAAGCATAAACTATGAAAAAGACTCCTTCCAAATTGTATTTAATGTTTACCACTGCTACAGAATAAGGCCCAAAATCTTTTACATTTCAGGGGAGGGCAAATTTATATAGTGGAGATAGATTGAACTTTGAAAGTAGCCATATCTAAGTTTGATTCCTCATTTAAACATGGTTATTATTGTAACCATAAGCAAGTCCTCAACCTTTAGTATTTGTTTACTATCCCCTTGTAAAATGGAAAAATACCATACTGGATTTTTTTCTTTTTGAATTAAAAACTATGTTTATCAACTAGCTGAAAAACAGATCAAGAAGGCAATCCCTTTTATAATGGCTACAAAAAATAAAATAAAATACCTAGTAATAAATTTAACCAAATACCTGTAGAAGGAAAACTACAAAATACTGATGAAAGAAATTGAAGAGGATACAAACAAATGGAAAGACATCCCATGCTCATGGATCAGAAGAATTAATATTGTTAAAATGACCATACTACCCAAAGCAGTCTACAGATTCAGTTCAATCCCTATCAAAATAAAAAATTATATTCTTTACAGAAATAGAAAAAAAATCTAAAAATTTGTGTGGAACCCCAAAAGACCCTGAATAGCCAAAGTAATCCTGAGCAAAAACAAAAATAAAGCTGGAAGAATCACAGTACCAGACTTCAAAATATACTACAAAACTACACTAAGCAAAACATCATGGTACTGGCATAAAAACAGACACATATACCAGAACAGAATAGAGAACCCAGAAATTAATCCATATACTTACAGCCAACTGATTTTTGACAAAAGCACTAAGAACACTCATCAGGGAAAGGACAGTTTCTTCAATAAATGGTTCTAGGAAAACTGGAAATCCATATGCAGAAGAATGAAATTAGACCCCTACCTCTCACCCTATATAAAACTCAACTCAAAATGGATCAAAAACATAAATGTAAAACACGAAACTAATAAAACAAATAGAAAAAAACATAGGGGAAAGAGTTCAGAATATTGGCCTAGGAAAAGATCTCATGAATAAGCCTGAAAAGCATAGGCAACCAAACAAAAATAAACAAATGCAGAAGCTTTTTAGCAAATTAAAAAACTTCTGCATAGCAAAGGAAACAATCAACAGAGTGAAAAGACAGCCTACAGAATGGGAGAAAGTATTTGAGAACTATTCATCCAACAGGGGATTAATATCCAGAATGTACAGGGAACTTGAGCATCTCAACAGCAAAAAAAAAAAAAGAGAGAAGAAAAAGAAAAAACAATCTGATTAAAAAATGGGCAAAGGACATGAGTAGACATTTCTCCAAAGAAAATATACAAATGGCCAATGGGTGTATGAAAAAAAAAGGCTCAGTATCACTTGAATCATCAGGAAATTGCAAACCAAAGCAACAGTGAGTTATCTCACCCCAGTTAGGATGGCTATTATAAAAAAGACAAAAAATAACAAATGCTGGTGAGGATGCAAAGAAAAGGGAACTCTCATACACTGTTGGTGGGAATGTAAACCAGTATAGCCACTATAGAGAACAGTATTGAGGGCTCATAAAAACTACGAATAGAACTACCATATGATTGTGCAATTGCACTACTGGGCATTTATCCAAAGGAAATGAAATCAGTATATCAAAAAGACATTTGCACCCCCATGTTTATTGCAGCACTGTTCACAATAGTCAAGATACAGAATCAACCTAGGTATACAACAACTGATGAATGGATAAAGAAAATGAGGTGTATATATACACAATGGAATACTAGTCAACCATTAAAAAAAATGAAATTATCTCATTTGTGACAACATAGATGGAACTGGAGGATATTATGTTAAATGAAATATGCTGGGAATAGAGAGTTAAATACCACATGTTCTCACTCACATGTGGAAGCTAAAAGTTGATTTTGTAGAAGTATAAAGTAAAACAAGCTATTAGAGGCTGGGAAGGGTGGGGGGAGATATATAGAAATTCATTAAAGGATATAAACATTACAGCTAAATAGGAGGAATAAGCTCTAGTGTTCTATTCCACTGTAAGGTAGACTATAGTCAACAATAATATATGGTTCCAGACAATTAGAAAGAGGATGTTGAATGTTCACAGCACAAAGAAATGATAAATGAATGTAATAATGTAATTTGCAGCAACTTGGATGGGACTAGAGAACATTATTCTAAGTGAAGTATCTCAGAAATGGAAAAACAAACACCACGTGTTCTCACTAATAAGTGGAAGAGAAACAATGGGAGCATATGGTCATAAAGTGGTATAAAAGACATTGAAAACTTAGAAGGGGGAAGGGTAAGAGAGGAGTTAGGGATAAAAACTTAGCTATCAGGTACAATGTACACTATTCTGGTGACTGGCACACTAAAAGCCCTGACTTCAGCATTATACAGTTCATCCATGTAATAAGAACAGTTATACCCCCTAATATTTTGAAATAAAAATTATTTTTTTAAAAAGTGATAAATGTTTGAGATGATAGATTTGCTAATTACCTTGATCTGATCACTATACATTATATGTATGGAAACATCACTATGTACTCCATAAATATGTACAATTATTATGTCAATTTTTTTAATTTTAAATGCAAAAAAACAATGAAAGGTCCCAAGAAAACCTTATGTATATAAAATGTTTGTTACATGTCTGGTATACAGTAAGCCCTCAATATGTGGCAGCAATTATTATTCAAAGTCATCTATAATCTAATTTTTTTAGCTTTCCCTGGTATGAACCTTGTTTTGTATAAATCTTTCTTCTTCCTCTTTTCTTTTTACCACCATTTATCCTACCCCTTAGCTATTTGGAACTCAGAATTTCAAAACCACATGCTGCTTTTCTCAATTTCTCACCCTCCACCTGCCCTAACTCTTATGATTAAATCTACTCGTTCTCTAAGGCCCAATTTAAATCCATTTTTTTCCATATACCATTAGACCCTCCGTCCTCTAAGTTAAAATTACCTTCTTCACTGTGATCCTGTGGCATCTTATTTGTATCTTGGTCATAGCATTCTATTTACAGCACTCTATCTAATGTTTATTGAAAAGTAACATACACACAGAAAAGTGTACAACTTGGTAAATCTTTGCAAAGTTAGTACACTCGTATTACTAGCATCCAGATCGAGAAACTAAGCATTGCAGTAATCCTGAAGAGCTTTTATAACCTTCTCTAATTACTGCTCTTACCAGTACCTCATCCCTGCCAAGGGTAACTGCTATTCTGGCTTGTATCGCCACAGATTAGCTCTGCTTGTTTTTGAATACCACACGAATGAAATTAAAATTATGTTTGTATGATTTGTGCATTTTGTTTTGTGTATTTTTAGTTTATTGATTCTGACTTCTGTTTAGTATTCCATTTTCGAATGTATGCCACAATTTCTTTGTCCATTCTACTGTGTATGGACTTTAGCTTTTTTTCCATTTAGTTTTAATTTGCATTTCCTTGATGATTACTAAAGCTTTTTAATGCGTTCTTGCACCAATTGGATATCCTCTTTTGTGAAGAACCTATTTAAGTCTTTGTCCATTTTTATCACTTCTTCTGTACACTCATTAAAGGTAAGTAAATACATCTCACTCATTTTCTACTGACAAAGATTCTTTAAGAATGTCATACTGTGAACATTATATGTATTTATGATCTTATACAGGAAATTAAATTAAAGACTGATCAGCGTTCTTCAGAAGGAAACTTGTAAATGTTGTAGTGCCACCAGTCAACAAATATGTATTGAGTGCCTATAATATAAAATTCTGCTTGAGTCATCAGTAATATAAAGAACAACTTATTAATTACCCTTGCAAATCATCTTTACCTCTCTGTTCCTTAGTTTTCTCATCTACAAAATGTTACAGTCACACTAGATGATGTTGGAGTCTGTTGGCTTTTCTTTTTTTAACATATACAACCTTGTTAAAGTTTGAATTTATCCTTTTATACTAACACGATTTCAGAAATGTTCCCAACCATTGAAGAACTAAGTGTAAATGTAATTGGATTTGGATGAAAACTCAGAGAAGAGAGGTGGTTCATCGGGAATTCGTTGGGTCACTGCCTTCTTCAGTGTTTTTGTTAATTCGTAGTGTATAGGTGGTTACTGTCTATATTCATATAATCTGAATATTTTATATGTAGTTAATTTAAAACAAAGAAGACCTGAGACAATTCAAAAATGAAAGTGTACAAATAAAGCTTGTAGTACATGCAGAGTGTGATCAACATATTTATCATATATATGTATATATGTGTCTTTGCTTAAAAAAACAACCGCTGGGTGCAGTGACTCACGCCTGTAATCCTGGCACTCTGGGAGGCTGAGGTGGGGGGATCGCTTGAGGCCAGGAGTTTGGGAACAGCCCCATCTCTACAAAAAAATAGAAAAGCATGTGCCTGTAGTCCCAGCTGCTCAGGAGGCTGAGGCAGGAGAATTGCTTGAGCCCAGGAGTTTGAGGCTGCAGTGAGCTGTGATGAGGCCACTACACTCCACCCTGGGTGACAGAGCCTCAAAAAACAAACAAGAAGAAAACCAATGAAATTGACCAAACGAAAAACATTTTTTTAAACAAATTGACCAAAAGAATAGTCTTTTTTTGTTTTATTTTGTTTTTTCCAAAGACGGTGTTTCATTCTGTCAACCAGGCTAAAAATGCAGTGGCACAATCATAGCTCACTTGTAGCCTCGAACTCCTGGGCTCAAGCAATCCTCCTGTCTCAGCCTCCCAAGTAGCTGGGACTACAGACATGTGCCACTTTGTACTGCTAATTTTCTAAATTTTTTGTAGAGACAGGTCTCATTATGTTACCCAGGCTGGTCTCAAACTCCTGGCCTCAAGCGATCCTCCCACCTCAGCCTTCCAAAGTAGTAGGATTACAGGCGTGAGCCACTGCACCCAGCAGAATAGTTGTTTTAAATGGCTCTTTCAAAGGCAATAGTGACAAATCAAGCCTTTCTTTAGAATGTACTTTTTACTGTGATTAAATAAATAAGGACACAAATTTCTTTAAAATATTGAGGATTTATCAGATGACTATCCCTAAAGTTTATGGCTTTCTGTTAATTTATAAACTTCAGGATATGGTCCTTAACCTGTCAATCATGATTCCCTGAATCTTTTTTATAGGATTATTAATCAAAATGATGGAAAGGAAAGGAAAGTCCTGGTTAAGAGGGTCATACTTGAGCATTTTTTATGTATATGTGATAATTTAACTCTTTAATTTTATTGACTTCAAGCAAAGTAATCTTTCAGATATATTGTTCAGTGTAGTTACCACAAAAATAAGTATTATCAAGTGAATTTCAAAGGTGACATATTATCTTAGTCTAAGCTTGTCTTAATAGTACTACTATTAATAATAACTTTAAATTTCTCATTAGAGCCTAGACTAGAAGATACCACAGCTAACCAACAGACTTTTATACAGTCCTCTACAGCCAGTCTATCCTCTGGGACACCAAACCATCACATACCTTACACTGTGCACTTCTGCAGTGTTCTTTAGTGTTTATTGCCAAATGCCAGAGCCCAGTAGACGTTAGCTATGCCTCAGACTCAGCTGTGTGTCATTGTTCTGCCCAGAGAAGGGAACAACATGAAAAGGACAAATTTCCTTATGGTCAGCTTCAGGTACTTTCAAAGAGTTTTCTCTCCAGAGTCTCAGAATCTAATTACTCCTTAAAAATATTGGAGGATTTCAACAACCTTTCTACCTTCTAAGGCTCAAGCTAATTAGATATTTGACCATATTACTTTTACCTCATATGTCTTCCAGATTACCTAGCAAATGTACTGTTTCATTAATACTTTAAAGGGAATGTAATTCTGCCATGTCTTTGGGACCTCCCTAAGTTCCCATATCTTTTATTGTTATTTATAGTACATGAATGCTAAGACTCACCAAAATAACAATGTGGATCTAAGTAAGAAGAGAGCTTTTAATAGAAAACTGATAATAAATTCTTCTGATAAATATTAGAAAATTTTTATGGTGTAATTTTGGTTGTATTCCAAACATTTAGTATGTTTATAGTCATTAATTAGCAATAAAAGTGCCTCATCTGTAAGGTAAGTGGATTAGACTAGACCAAATCATTTCCAGACGGACCTCTCTATGCAATTTATAAAATGAGTTTAATAAAAGTACCTGTCTGAATGTGGTTGGCAGGATTAAATGAGGTAACACAAAGCACTCAGAAAATATCAAATATAGTTAGGTATCCTATGACTATTTTTTTGCCACAGGTCTCTTATGATTTTTTTGTTTATATTTTTGTACCATTAAACAATGTTAACCTTTAACTTATATAATTAATTTGTAAATGGTATCAATAAACACTAAAGATTGAATTGCTACTGTGGATTTTGAGTGATGTGTTCATGATCATGTTGAACATTAGGCTTATTGTCAGTCTTAAAAACATTCTTTTAAATAAAGAGCAAGAGGAAAAACCCAAATGATCTCATTTTAAGAATGGCATTAGAGTGTTAGTTATCCTGTTAACAGAACAGTCTTTATCCCTAACCCCTTTTTAAGTCTTGCATAAATATAATCTGATGCTGAGTTATGTGTTAATTGACACCATATCTTGCTTGATCAAGCTACAGTTAAAGTTATGAAGCAGGAAAATGAGATGTAAACTAACTAAGATCTCCACATGGCCTAGAATGACCTATGGCTTATTATATAGCACTGGTTTCAAAATTATGAATACTCTGTATATTTTCTAAATTAGATTTAAAACAGAATCATTAAAAAAAATAAATTAGGAGCCCTCATCAGGGAGATGTTCATGTTCAGGTAAACCATCATTTAGGAGTATGACCATTTCTACATTTGGCAGGAAGTTGAACTGTGTAACTTCTGGATTTATTTCCAATTCTAAGATTTCACTAAATTAAATCAAAGACCTATTCTGGGTATTGTTTTCACATTGAAGCTCTCTTTTCTTTTCTTTTTGACATGTGAGGTGTCAAAGTATAAAATTTTGACTCCTAAGCAGTTTTCTTCTAGCATTACCTACTATTTGATTCAGGAGGAGTAATTTGAGCTGTATATATGTCTACAGAATACTTTTAATGTTTATCCACTTCAGAGTATTTGAAGATAAGGTCATTATTAAAAAAAAATTCATCCTTCCCAAAGGTGGAATAAATACATATCAAAAACCAGGTGAAAGTGTATGATCATTTTGTGAAATCACCACTCAATATAAATTGTATTTGAAAAGCAAATTTTGTATTGGTCATCCTCATACTAAGAAAGAAAAGAAACTTCTTGAGGAATGCGGGCCCCTTTAAAATTTCAGGCCCAGAAAGGCATTGAAATGTGAGAGTAGTCACGTCTCACTCCTCCCTTGAGCTAAGTAACCCACCTGCTGTAGGACTTTAGACTGAGGGTCACCACCAAGTAGGCATAAATTAACCTAACAGTGTCATATGCTGGAAACCATAACTCATACCTTGTAGTTCAGCAGTGGATAGCCCGTCACTAATCAGTGTTATTTCTGTAAACGATTGGGAATTCCTGACAACTTTTGTAATTGCCCTCTCTCCTAATTCATCCTTCTTTGTTTAAAAACTTGAGCTCTCCTTTGTTCTCTGAAGCCCTTTTCCAGTGTTTGCCCACCTGCAGTCCTCAACCTCGGCCCAGATAAACTCTGTATTAATTTTGCCTCACTTTCTTTAGGTCAACAATACTTAACATTAATCCTTTTGCCAACTTTTCTCCTACCCCTTCTGCCAAAGTGAAAACTTCTAGTGTACTAAGGTAATGAAAAAAACATCAAAATCTGAATCACAAAGGGAGAGTAGAATGGATATATTGTCTCTCATAAGCCTCATTACCCTGCTTCTCTTGATTTGATTTCAGATTTTAGGCCCATCTGCCAGTGCTGTCATAGGAGCAAGTGGGCAGCATTGTTTTGTTTTGTGGAGTTTTGTTTTTGTTTTTGTGTTTTTGCTTTAGATATGGCATACAGGTGGGCCTAATGTGACTTACAAATCTTGTTCCTGGTGCTGAGAATACAATGGCAAACCTGTTAGATGCGGTCATTGTCCTGTTTGAATGTAGTGTAATGGAGGAGACAAACAAGTAAATTAACTGCCCCATATTTATAAATCATGAGAGGAAAGGAAACAGAGTACACTGATAGGGAATATGGTGAGGGCATGGCAGGAGGACACTGTTTAAGTTAGGGTAGTCAGAGGAGACACTTTCAAAATCATAAAATTTAAGCAGAAACTTGAAAGATAAGAAAAATAATGTTCCAGGTAGAGGAACCAACATGTGTCAAGTCCCTGGGGAGCAAAAGAACCTCATTTTATTCACATTTTCTTTCTGTGCCAGTTTGGACCCTAAAGATGACTAATTTAAATTGCTACTGAAATTGTTATGATTTGATGCAACTCGTTTCCATTGTCAGCACCCAAAAATAGTGACCCCTTCACTTTGTACCTTGACCCCCGAACCACTCAAAGTAGCACATTTAGTCCCAGTGCAAATATGAGGTAGCTAATACTGCCTATATCAGAAATTTTCAATACTTGTTCCCTTTTCCTTCTCCCTACGCTTCAGCATTGTTAGGAATGTGTTTGCTGGGCAACTCCTTCCCCTCTACCCTCCCTTGTGGGATTTGTTGTGGGGATAAGAAAGGGACAACCAAGAAAAATACCACTGTCTGCAGGCATACTCCCATACTCTGTGTAATAAGTCACCCAGAGGCCTCTGCCTTCTCCTGAGTCTCTCCCAAATTTGACATCTTGAGCTCAGGTCACTTCAGAAATGTTGTCAGGATATTCAGTAGTCTACAAGGACCCAATTTCTTGTTTCTATTACACCCTGCCTGCCATGCCTTCCAGTTGTTTTCACCTCTTTCTTCATCCTAAATGTCTCTCTTGGGCTCTCCAGTACATGACTTCATCAAGAAGCTGTCCTGGTGGATGCTGAATGAGAGGTGAGAAGAGGAGATAGTTTCTCTGACTTCCTCTTCTTTCCCAGGTAGCGGTTCTCCCAAAGGCCAACAGTTATGAGAAAGGCCTTGGCAGCCAGAACAAGATAATGAACTTCGTCTGCTGCTGAACGTTAGAGGATTGGCATTTTACCTGTGACTGGCAGCTCTAGAGAAAAAATAGAACACCTGATTCCAGTAGTGTTTAAGACTTGGCTTATCTCCTGATCCCACTTGAAGTAACTGTCTTACAAAGTCACTTTTTTTTTCCAGGCAATACCAGGGGTGGTGGGGTTACCGAGAGGAAAACACTGGGACCTTTGGAACCTCTCTAATGTGCCTTGGTGTTTTTCCCTTATCAGTAAAATGAGAGTACTGGTATAGATGATTCTTAAGGTCCCTTTTAGTTCTAAGATACCATGTTTCTAAATTTTAAACCATGTAGTAGTGTTGTCTCTAATGTCTGATGTGCATGATATATAGATATATATATATATATATGGGAAATTATCCCAGAATGTGAGCCTAATACATACATGGAAAATTATAGCCCTACTGGTTGAGCTGGATATATTCATTTCAGATTGTAGTTGGAAAACTTTGTAACGATGTTATATCTTCTTCAAGTTCCTTGAATGCTATTGAAAACAGTACTATATACCCTAAGGGTGAAACCAGCTAACTAAACCTGAGTTAACATGCATCTCCAAAGAGTAGTAAAATTGTATAAATTGTGGTAAATAACTTAAAGATCCTTTGCTTCACTTTGTCAAAGGGATCAAATTGTGTTGAAATAGCACCATGCTACGTAATTATAAATTCTGTTACTCTCTAAATTGGTCCATCCTTCTTTTGCAGAAGCTATTGTGACAATCTTGGTTACCATCCGTTAAGTGCTGCTGATTTTGGAAAGATCATGAAAAACGTCTTTCCAAACATGAAGGCACGTCGTTTGGGCACGAGAGGCAAATCTAAATATCCTTTACCGAAATGGTTTTAATAATCTCTTTACGTTCTCTTATTATAAAGCATCCATTGTAGTTTAGCTGCCAACTATATGTAGAAATAAATTTAAATCAACAAATATAAGCAACTCAAAAGGACTTAGTGGAATAATTGCAAATGTTATTTTCTCAGCTGTTTATCAAACTGCAAGAGAAATAGCAAATAATGATTTATTTTTATATTAGGACTGTGATAGATTTTACCTTACTGTATCACTGTGGAGTATTATTAATGGCCTGATCTCCTTTGCTTTAATAGTAAGAATTATTGAGACCTGCCATATGTTCAGCAATTTTAAAATAATAAAAGTGGAGAAAGAGGTCAGCTTATTTTCTTTCCTTCCCCTAGTTTAGAAACATAGGTGATCTCTTTGGCAAAAAAAAAAAAAAAAAAGAAAGAAAGAAATTCAAAAAAGTATATTGTGAAAGATTAGTGTTTGCTTTAATAAAGTATTTTTCAGCCAGCCATTTAAAACCAGTATTAAGATTAAAGCCAAGGCATAGAAAAGGTTCCTCTTGTGATAGAGAAATAGGAGCAAAGAGAAGTAAGGAAAATTAAGAATTTATTGAAGTTCCTTCTACTCTTGAAAGTAGATTGTAAAATAAAGGGTCTCTGTATCATATTAGTAGAAGTGCATGCATTTCCTCGCTCCTTTTCAGCCACTTTTCAAAGCATAGAATTAGCTACTTTGGAGGAGATGAGAGGAAAGGGAAGGGAGGAAAGCGGTTTTTCTAAATTGGTTCCAGGTGTTCTCTAACCACTTGTAGCATGACCTGTCCTTGTTTCCTGAATACGAACAAAAATGTCTTGATGTGTTTTTGGCATGTTACAGGTGATAATCCTCTGTGTTTCAGTGGAAAAAGAGAAATGAAAAGGTTAAAGCCCTTGTGACACTCTTAAGAGTTGTTTTTGTCCCAGTGCCTTGGGCTAAAGTTTCCCTTCTCTGTGCCAGGTTTCCATCTGGCTATTCCTTTCCTTCTGACCTGTTTGTTACTGGTGGCTGGCACAGCATATTAGGAACATTTATTCAAAAAATTTATAACAGATGAGAATCATTTCATTTAAGACAGTAATATTTAACATTCTATAAGGACGATTCCAGTTGCAAAAAGAGTAAAAGTATCTCAAGTTTCAACTATTAAGGTTTTTCTTACTGAAGAATTCAGAAAATAGATGTTATCTCAGGCTGATTTTATTCTCATTTCATATATGGTTACTTCTCAAGTGCTGTCTGTATAAGCAGGTCATTTAATTTAGAGTACTTTAGACCTTAACTATTTATTACGTATTGCTACAGTGGACTAAGAAAAAAAGCTTTTGTTCATATGCCAACACTGCCCAACCTTGACTTTCACAAAACTGGAGATGGGGTAAGGATTCTGCCTTTTCCTTTTAAAAAGTAGAATTTTACCTTTATATCAACAATGAAATGCATCCTACAAAGTTTCGTTTGGATAAGGCCAGGGACAAAAGTAAATGGGGGAAAAAATTCCTTCAGTGACTGAAAAATATTAGCATATATGACCTACATCAACATGAACTTTGAGGGAACAAATATCTAAAGTTACTGATTTTTAGATAAGTCCATGATACATATTGACTATATGTATGTATGTGTATAGTCGAGAGGAAAAAGTCATACAGTAATGTATATGATATGAATTTTGAAGAAAAAATATGGCTACTGACATAGTTTGTTTTATTAAAGTTACAAAAGGTTTTAGAAAGATTCAAAATATCTATTAGTCTTCATATATGTTTAACAACCATTTAAAATGTTATGTTCACAATACTGCTCACTGCTATGCCCTGGGTATGGGTCTCTTACTTGCACGGCCCTTGTACATCTGCCAACAGGTCAGTTCATACTGTTTTGACCCAAAAGGTTTAGATCATATCTCCTAATGAAGAGTACTTATCTTGAATGTGCCTCAGTGTAATTTCTCTAATCTTTTTAAAGTTAACTTTTCCTTTTTTTCTCTGTTTAGTTGGAAGGAGCTGAACCTTCTGGGCAGCTTCAAAATGTTGATGAGGAAGTTATCTCTTCTGCTTGCCGTCTTGTGTGTGAGTGGGCCCAGAAAGTGTTAAGCCAACCATTTGACACAGTCTTGGAATTAGCCCGCTTCCTTGTAAAAAGTCACTATATAGGCACCAAGTCAATGGCAGCTCTAACTGTAATGGCAGCAGCACCAGCAGGTACTAAATTGTTAATAAACTAAAACTGACAGGGGTGTCACTGTATTTGGAGTTGGTGGCAAAAGAAGAGTTTGACCAAAGAACATCATCTTTTTTGTGTTTGTAAGAGTTCGCTCTTATTCCACTTAACACTACATTTGGATATGTTTGTTGAGCCAACAAAATAATGATAATCCTTTCATTATAAAGCTTAATGCTATATTTTATATATTGCTTTGCTGGAATATGAAACTATAGATTCCTCAGCTGATATTTTATTAATTTTTCCATTACTGTTTTTAAATTTAAGGAATGTGTGTATATATACTTTTAAGTACATGTGTATCTAAATTGATAAATATTAGAAGTAAAATAATAAGATTAAATTTTACAATTACTCACTAGACTCCTTTCCAAGAAACTAGTATTTATAAATCAAATGATCTTTGGACACTGTGACAGATAACTTGGTCTCAAAAGAAATAAACTCTATGAAGCATTATTATAAAATAGCAATAGTGATTTTTTTAATATGCACTCAAATGCATATTTTCATTAAAGGAGGAATTTTTGGAATTGACAGTATTATTGGAATAAATGACCTCTTCCTACGATAATAGCTATGTAAAGTATCAGTTCTGATGAAATTTTTTAAATATGTTATTTTGTTCATAAGTTATAAACCTAAAGAAGAATGAATAGATTATTATAATTCTAGGGAATTACAATATTATATTATAATATAATTCTAAGAAATTATGAATTCTGTGGAAAACATATTAACATGTAACTTGTTCCAGGGACGATTCTTCTAAATGTTAAATCTAAATTTGTTTTATTTTGTTTTGTTTTGTTTTGAGACACAGTCTAACTCTGTTGCCCGGGGTAGAGTGCAGTGGCATCATCATAGCTCACTGTAACCTTGAATTCCTGGGCTCAAGGGATCCTCCTGCCTCAGCCTCCCCAGCAGCTGGGACTATAAGCACACGCCACCATGCCCAGCTAATTTTTGTACTTTTTGTAGGGACAGGGTCTCATTATGTTGCCCAGGCTGGTCTGGGACCTTTGACCTCAAGGAATTCTCCCACCATAGCCTCCCAAAGTGCTAGGATTGTAGGCATGAGTTACTGTGTCCAGCCTAAATCTAAATATTTTCAAATCTACAATAGATTTATCCCAGCTAGAATTATAGTCTCTTAATTAACTTTTTCAAAATGTAACTCGTACATTTTAACAGTAAACCAATTTTCTTTCAGTTTACATTTTATCAAAAGCTTTAAGTGTGTGTGTGTGTAAGTGTAATCTGTCCTCTTGTTTTATGGCCAGTTGAGGACCCATTTCAAAAAAAACAGTCTCTTACAAGAGCTAGTCACAGTTTTTTCTGTCTATGTGTAAACTGTATGGCCTAAATCTGTTCGTTATATTTACAAACAGGAGAGTGCTACCTAGATTGCTCACATATATTACCTCATTTAATTGCCCCCAGGAGTCCTGTGATATAGGTGTTATTTATTCCCAGTTTACAGATCAGGAAACAGACTCCAGGAGGTTAAGTATTAATAACTTGTCCATGGGCAAATAAGTAGTGGGATTTGTCTGTCTCCAACATCCAGTTTAACTCAATTATATCATACTGTCTTCTTATCTTCTGACAAAACAAGCTTTAAAAAGTATGGACCTTTCAACTTTCTCTACTCTCTTTTTGCTGTCCCTATTGATACCCAGAAGAGTTCTTCAACAGGTTGAGGACTTAGAAGGCATTATGGGAAAAGAAACATCTGTCTTTCTTATTTTTTGTATCATTCACAAAGTCTGACTGAAAGAAATGTTGACTGAATTGAATGAATGAATTTTTAAGGTGTAAGTGTAAATAAAAGTGTGGGTTTTTTTTAACAAAAGTACTAAAAATTACATTTATAAACAGGTGTTTTCCCTTTTTCAAAGCAATCAGCCTGGGAGGCTAAATACTTTACCAACTGCACCATTATTCAAAACCCTTTTAGAATCTCTCTTGGAATTTTGTTCTCAGCCCTGACTACATTTTTCAAAAAAATATCCTTGGTAGTAGATTAATTTTCATCCTTTGAAGATGAATTTGTTTTTTTATAAATATAGACTCCATATTAAGAACAGGTTGTGTTACAAATGTTCTTTTGTAAGTCAGCTGCTTGGAACTCATTCCTGTCTAGAAACCCTGGCAGGAGGAATAAAACAGCCGAGCTGTGAGCCATTGGCAGAGGCTCTCTGGAATGCAGGTGCTGAGAAGCCAGACCTGAGGCTGGGGGCCGGGAGGGGACCAGTACAGTTGGAACTGGATTTGAGAGGAAAACTAGTACTTAAGTCATTTTAAGAGTGGAGGCAAAAGATGAGGGATTATTAAGGAGTGAGTGTGGGGAGACTGTTACAGTCTCCTCTTTCTCTCTTTCCTGATCACCCCACCCCCACACATGCCAAGTCATTGCTATTAACTAGAATGATGAAAAGCAGAAATCGGGTGGGGAAAGAAGGGCAAGGGAAAGGTGTCCCAGTAGGGTAGTGTTTCCCTCCCCTTTCTTTTCACTGTTCTGACTGACCACAGCTTACTTTCTAATGATCTTAGTGCCACATCCCAAATGTGGAATGAGCTTTTTTAAAAATTAATTTTGTTACTTAATCAATTTTTGAAATTTAAATTTTATTTTATCATTTCTTTTTTCAGTGTTTATCTTACTAGTATTTTAAAAAGTTTTCTCAGTGACACTTTTTGGAATATCTTAACCTTAGTCTTATTGAGAAATTCTGCTTCTAAATTTCCTCTAGGCCATACTGGAATAATTGTATAGTAGGTTAAATAGTAATACTTGCTTTTATGAATTTCTGGTAAGATTTAAAACTTGTTTTCCTCTTACAAATTTTTTCTAAGATAATGGAGTGGTTTCAGCAAATTTTTTTTCAATGCCCCTGTGAGCTAAATATTAAAATCATGAAAATGCATGAATTTCTTTCTAATTAGAGAACGGAGAGAATTTGCTTGCATCTGATAAAATGTACAAGTGCTATCTTGACATTTATTTATCTTAGCTTCTGCGCATTTATGATATAGCTACTCTTTTCAAAGTAATCTGTTATTGTTGATTTAATTGAAACTGTCACCTGAGTTGAACCATATTTTTAAATGACAGTTAAAGCTATATTGAGAAATATTTGTAAATTGGTATAATATTTAAGCTTTATAAGGAAATTGTTAGTTAAAATTTGCTGTTTTTGTTGCTTTGCCCAGTAGATGGCTACATATTCAAAGAAAGTGAGTTGTAACTGCCTTGTATAAAGGAGTTATAGGAGAGTAAGTGTTTATACTGTAAAGGAGAGTATTTATTTTAGCTTTCCTTTCTGTTTATTTTCAGGAATTAAAGGAATTACCCAGCCTTCTGCTTTTATACCTACAGCTGAAAGTAATTCCTTTCAGCCTCAGGTAAAGACTTTGCCATCTCCTATTGATGCTAAACAGCAGTTGCAACGGAAAATCCAAAAGAAGCAGCAAGAACAGAAACTGCAATCCCCTTTGCCCGGAGAATCCTCTGCAAAAAAATCAGAAGGCTCTACAACCAATGGAGTGACTAATCTTCCTAATGGAAATCCTGCAATCCTTTCTCCTCAACCTATTGGTATTGTTGTGGCAGCTGTCCCTAGTCCCATTCCGGTAATACCATTACATAGTGTTTGGCCTTACTGGGATGATGGGAAATCAATCTTTTAATTAAAAGTGACAGATGAGAAGGAGGCAAGTATAGGTATAGACACAGTCATAAACTGGTTCTGTGACCACAGACAGATTTCCTTTCAGTCATTTGTCTTTTCATTGAGGATGTATGTTGTTGATTACAAAGTGAGTTATAAAATGAATATACATGAAAATACAAAGATTCAGGACATATATAGTATGCACATAACTAGTCAGAGCTATATGTAATAGTGAGTCATTTTCAAAGTTGTTTCATTTCTGGCTGAGCCAAGATAATGTAATTGCAAACTTTTTTTGTTTAAACTTTTTAACATTCAGGTGGAGCAAAATTATAACGTGTATTGATAATACTTTAACATAGGCCTATCTGTGGCTTGCTGGATATAGTACTAGGACCTTGGGTAGGTCCTTTAGATAGCTAGTTTGTTTCCTTATCTACAAATAGAGGTTAATTGTCTCCTTTCCTGTCTCACACAACTAAGGTTATGATGAAGGAGCTTTTAAAATGAGAGTGCATCATGCCAGAGTAAAGTGATACTTTATGTTATTATTGATAATATTATTAAGGAGATAACTTTGGTTTGTTTTTCTTGTTCTTGCTATCATCGTTATCATCATGCCATTAAAACTTGCAATGCCTGGAGAACCACACCATTCACTATAGAGCAAAGTTGGGTAGATAGTAGTCTTGTTTGGGACCTTATTCATGGTGGTTTAGTTACTAAAGTCCAAGGTAGACCCATTATATGACAGTTTCCCTTATGAATAAGCCATCTTTTTGACATAGATTCCAATAGATGCCTTTATTGTTATATGTTTCCTAAGATTTTATCTCCTTTTCCTATAACCTCTGTAAATCATTAACAAGTATTCATCACAAGTGTGACGTTATTAGTCTTGTTAACTGAAAAATGACTTAATATTCTCTTTCTTATTATTATATTTTATAACTGTACTGCGTTACGGTTGCATTTGTTGTAATATTTATGTGTATGGTTGTATAGAACCTGATCTAGAAGAACTCTCTTTTAACATAAGGAACTGTCTTTTTTTTTCTTAACATCAACATTTAATATATTCCATAAAAGCGTATAGATATACAAATTACTGTTTATATCCCAAACTTCATAAATCTGGTTTTTTGTTTTCGACTTTGTAACAGGTCCAGCGGACCAGGCAATTGGTAACTTCACCAAGTCCAATGAGTTCTTCTGACGGCAAAGTTCTTCCCCTCAATGTCCAAGTGGTCACTCAGCACATGCAGTCTGTGAAACAGGCACCAAAGACTCCTCAGAACGTTCCAGCCAGTCCTGGTGGGGATCGTTCTGCCCGGCACCGTTACCCTCAGATCTTACCCAAACCAGCCAACACCAGTGCGCTCACCATCCGCTCTCCAACTACTGTCCTCTTCACTAGTAGTCCCATCAAAACTGCTGTTGTACCTGCTTCACACATGAGTTCTCTAAATGTGGTGAAAATGACAACAATATCCCTCACACCCAGCAACGGTAGTGCCCCTCTTAAACATTCTGCCTCAGTCAACAGTGCTACAGGAACAACAGAAGAATCGAGGAGCATTCCACAGATCAAGAATGGTTCTGTTGTTTCACTTCAGTCTCCTGGATCCCGAAGCAGCAGTGCTGGGGGAACATCTGCTGTGGAAGTCAAAATGGAACCTGAAACATCATCAGATGAGCATCTTATACAGTGCCAAGAGAACTCTGATGGGGCTAAAGCTCCCCAGACAACACCTAGTGCCCTTTTGGGTCCGAAAAGTAATACAGATGGAGTAGTGCAGAAACCTTCCAATGAAGGTATCATTGAAATAAAAGCAACTAAGGTCTGTGACCAGAGGACCAAATGTAAAAGTCGCTGTAATGAAATTCTGCCAGGCACGTCAACAGGCAATAATCAAAGCACTGTCACGCTCTCAGTTGCTACTCAGAACTTAACTTTCACCAGCACCAGCTCACCATCTAATGGTGACTCAATAAATAATAAAGACCCTAAATTATGCACTAAAAGTCCAAGAAAACGACTATCTTCTACATTGCAAGAGTCCCAGGTGCCTCCTGTAAAGAAACCAATTGTGGAACAGCTTTCTGCAGTTATCACAGAAGGTCAGAAACCAGGCAGTGTTAAGAAGGACCAAAAGGTTCCACATTCAGGGAAAACAGAAAGTTCAACAGCAGGTGCTCAGATTCCTAGCAAGGTATCAATAAACGTCAGTCCACACATGGTGGCAAATCAACCCTTGAACTCTTCTGCTCTTATTACCAGTGATTCAGCTTTGGAACAGCAAACAACACCATCATCATCTCCAGATATAAAAGTAAAACTTGAAGGAAGTGTCTTTCTCTTGGACAGTGACTCAAAATCAGATGGCAGCTTTAATCCAAATGAATGGCAACAAATCACTAAGGATTCTGAGTTTATGTCTGCCAGCTGTGAACAACAGCAAGATGTCAGTGTTATGACAATTCCTGAGCACTCTGATATCAATGACTTAGAGAAATCTGTTTGGGAATTAGAAGGAATGCCACAGGAAACGTATACCCAGCAGCTACATAGCCAGATACAAGAATCTTCTTTGAATCAAATACAAGCACATTCTTCAGATCAGTTACCTCTGCAGTCCGAACTGAAGGAGTTTGAGCCTTCTGTGGCCCAGACAAATGAAAGCTATTTTCCTTTTGATGATGAACTTACACAAGATAGTATTGTGGAAGAGCTGGTGCTTATGGAGCAGCAAATGTCAATGAACAATTCGCATTCTTACAGTAACTGTTTGGGAATGACACTTCAGAGTCAGTCAGTAACTCCAGGAGCTCCAATGTCATCTCACACCTCCAGCACCCACTTCTATCATCCCATCCACAGCAATGGCACTCCAGTCCACACACCCACACCCACACCCACTCCTACCCCAACCCCAACCCCAACCCCAACCCCAACCTCAGAAATGATTGCTGGGTCTCAGAGTCTGTCACGGGAGAGTCCTTGCTCCAGACTAGCCCAGACTACGCCTGTGGATAGTGCTTTAGGAAGTAGCCGACATACACCCATTGGTACTCCACATTCTAACTGCAGCAGTAGTGTCCCTCCCAGCCCTGTCGAATGCAGAAATCCATTTGCATTCACCCCAATAAGCTCCAGTATGGCATATCATGATGCCAGCATTGTCTCAAGTAGTCCTGTGAAACCAATGCAAAGACCCATGGCCACACACCCTGACAAAACCAAGCTTGAATGGATGAATAATGGGTATAGTGGGGTTGGTAATTCCTCAGTTTCTGGCCATGGCATTCTCCCAAGCTATCAGGAACTAGTGGAAGACCGTTTCAGGAAACCTCATGCTTTTGCTGTGCCTGGACAGTCTTATCAGTCTCAATCCAGACATCATGACACTCATTTTGGTCGTTTGACTCCTGTCTCTCCTGTGCAGCAGCAAGGTGCCACTGTAAATAATACCAACAAACAGGAGGGTTTTGCAGTCCCTGCCCCTCTTGATAATAAAGGAACTAATTCATCTGCCAGCAGCAACTTCAGATGCCGGAGTGTGAGCCCTGCTGTTCATCGCCAACGTAATCTTAGTGGAAGCACCCTGTATCCAGTATCTAATATCCCACGATCTAATGTGACCCCCTTTGGAAGTCCAGTAACCCCAGAAGTTCATGTTTTCACAAATGTTCACACAGATGCATGTGCCAACAACATAGCTCAAAGAAGTCAGTCAGTTCCATTGACAGTCATGATGCAGACAGCCTTCCCGAACGCTCTTCAGAAGCAAACAAACAGTAAAAAAATAACTAATGTTTTGTTGAGTAAACTTGATTCTGACAATGATGATGCAGTGAGAGGTTTGGGAATGAACAACCTGCCCTCCAATTACACAGCCCGGATGAATCTCACTCAGATTTTGGAAACTTCTGCTGTTTATCCTAGTGCCAACCCACAGAATATGATTGATTCCAGCACTTCTGTTTATGAATTCCAAACACCATCTTACCTCACCAAAAGTAATAGCACCGATCACATCAGTTTTTCTCCTGGAGATAATCAAGCACAATCAGAAATTGGAGAGCAACAATTAGATTTCAATAGCACTGTTAAAGACCTGTTGAGTGGAGACAGCTTACAAACCAACCAGCAGCTGGTAGGTCAGGTAGCCTCTGATCTCCCTAATACTGCATCTGATTTCTCTAGTGATATCAGGTTGTCTTCTGAGCTCTCAGGCAGCATCAATGATTTGAACACTTTAGACCCAAATCTACTGTTTGATCCAGGTCGTCAGCAGGGACAAGATGATGAAGCTACACTGGAAGAATTAAAGAATGACCCATTATTTCAACAAATTTGCAGTGAATCCATGAACTCTATGACTTCATCAGGTTTTGAATGGATAGAAAGCAAGGACCATCCTACTGTTGAAATGTTGGGTTAAATTGTGTTTTATAATATGTAGCACACTGTATCTAAAGACATATGTATTGTATTTGTCTTAATGGAAGTGCCTCCCGCAGCAGAAACACTTACTATTAATTGTGACATTTTAAAAGCGTTTGCTGCAGAAGTGGTTTCTTCTTCAGTAGGAAATGGTTAGACTTGCCTCAGTTCTTAACAAGTTTCTGAAGACAGTAGGCTGTAGAAGAACAAGTATTAGGTTTTAAATTTTATAATGTTCCCCATTTAATCACATTGTTTGCTAGTAAACAATTGACTATTCAGCTGTTACAAGAGCAGTCTAGATCTTTATTTTATGTAAGTTCATTTTAATTCATCAGTTGATATGCACAGAATTTAGAAGAAACCATCGATTTTAGGTATAGGCTATTTTGTTGTTGTTGGCATTATCATTTAGATATAAAATCATAGCTAAGGTGAACTGTAGTCAAGAAGGTCTTCCTTGAAACAGGGATAATATTCAGGTTATTATAAATATTTAGGCTTGAAGCATAGAGCTACTGTAGGATGAAAAATCTCTGTAGGACTTTCTGGGGCTTCAGTACCATTTACACCCATGATGAAGGGCTTAAATAGGAGAAAATAATGGAAAATTAAATATTACTTTAAGGAAAGCAAAAGCTGCACTAAAATTTTTGAGAGGAAAAACTAGTAGCCATTTATATTTGTGACCTTGCATTAGTCTTATTTTAAAATGTTGATTTTTAATATGGAGCTAGCACATACACCGTACACAGACACACAGGCACACACATACATACAAATAAATAACTCCAGACATTGTAATTTAATAGAGTAAATACAAACATGTTTGAAAAATGTTTTATGTTTTATTATTAGTTGAGATGGGGAATTAGAAGGAAAACAAAAGCATTTTCTTAGTTTCATTACAATGGCTGCATGTACATAGTAAAATTATATTTGAGATTTATTTTGAAATTTTTCATTATAATCTTTAGTAATCAGTTTTTTTTGTTTTCAGTTTAGTGACTGAATCCTTTACTCCTCCTGAATATAGTAATCCAATTTGATCATGGGATCCCTTTGAAAAACAAATAAGCAGGAAGGAGATGACATCAACTTAACACCAACCACCTAAGGTCTGAAGCCACAAATCTTTATATCCCTGATAAAACAAAGGGGATATCAATAGTACTTGAAGAAGAGGAGCATTTTATTACTTGCTTAATTTATTTATTGTGATAACCACAATTGCAAAAGAAGCACTCAGGATTTGTTTTAAAATGTTTCTCTCTATGGCTCCCATTTTGTTTTATGAATAATTATTTATGAATTTCATGTTGACACAGATCTACTCACTAGTTGACAGCTCCATTTAAGTGAGTTTCAAGATCACTTTCAAAGAGATTTTAAAATTGCCATTGTTTTTAAAGCTAACATTAAACCATTTGCTATGCTACCTTGAACCTAACTAAGGCTTTCCTTTAAGCCAATCAGAAGATTACAATCAATGAATATATGACAAATGTGATGAAGGGTTTAATTTAATAAGGTTTCATTGTTCAATACATTTGCAAGGTAGGGTATTAACATATTTTGATAAATAAATGGTGCTAGGGTTGGCTCAGAGGTTTATATATTGATATATCCTAGTTATTGGCATTTGTGTGTGTTTGCTGTTATCTTGATTTAATGATCTGTTAGGTATTTTTTTCTTGATGCTAGTTATTTCTTCACTGTACATTGAGACACAGCACTACTGCACACCAAAGTATGCAATACCCAAAGGAAACTGTGTGATTTCTTTTAACAAATGATGGGAGCCTTTCTATATGAGATACTCTGAAAAGGAGATTTTGAGGCCATTCTAATCCCTTGTTTACATTATTAGCTTCCTACTAATATAAAAATAATGGAAATCTTTTTTGATAAAAATATAAAGACTGGAGGATTTTTAACCCCCTGTACAGTATTGCAGCAAACTCTTTAAATTTGGTTGAATTCGTCCAGCAAACTTTCTGGGGTTCATATATTGCACTAAATTTGTTGAACCTGTGGTAGGCACATCTCTTAGGATAAATGCAACCAATACAGTCCACAGATTAAACTTTTTAAATGTGTTTCATTATGAAAAGACAAAATGTCATCAAAGTGACAGATAAATTGTCTTATGTAGCAATGTGCATTGATCTCAATGAGATATTTCTATTTCTTATTCTCTTACATGAGAATATTACAGCAGGAAGAATTAAGTTTAGTTTGCTTCACCATGTTAATACATGATCACAAAATGTGCATGAGTGTTATTGACTTATCTTGTACAGTACTAGGTATTCCTGTAACCACTCTTTTTTTTTCTTCGCTGTTTGAAACTGGTTCAGTGTTAACCAGGCAAGCATAGTTATTCACAAGTTATTTACTTTTTTATGTTTACTAATTCTACTTAGTTATTGTTGAATATGTTCTTTTCTCAGATTATTTTCATTGTTTTGATGTTTAAAACATTTTGCATACTGTTTATCATGATAAGACTTCATGAAGTAAATAATTTTGCATATAATTGCAATAAGCACTGACTTTTGAACTGAAAAGAAGGAAAGTGTTTTTTTGTGCAGTGCATCTAAGGTTCATATAATAGTCTTGTACTATAATGTGCTTTACTACACCATAAATGACAAAAACAAGCCCTGTTTCATGTTTCATTTAGTGCAAAAAGTCAGATTTCCCCAGTGTTTTGTTGTCTGTTGTACCTGCTGAAACTACAGTAGTTGAATATTGCGGTAGCATTTCAGTTCTCTTTTTTTATTGAAAGTGCTCAAAAATTGTTTTTTAAATGTTTTCAAAAACAATTAAAAACATTTTATATTAAACCGACTGGATCTTAAGGTGTTTTATGGGGTATATTTCACATAGGCACCACATTTTGTAAACTGACCCAATGTCATTCTTTTTTTGACCTCATGAAATTGGGAACTGCATAAAAATCAGCACAAGGCAGAACAGTGCTGCTAATCTGCTCTCTGGTTTTAATCCGGAAGAATACACAGATCTTATTTCATTCATTGGAACTCTGATATTCACTTAGGATTTATTACCAATGAATGGTGCATGACATACAGCTTTCTGGTGTCCAAAAAGCCATCTTTGCTCTTTCACATATTTACTTTAAAATGTTAGCCTTTGAAGTACCTAGATAAGTCTATTTCTGGAGGTTTTGGATAGAAAATGGAGAAATTTAAAAGCACAGCTCTGTTCAAGAGCAATATAGGCATTTCCACTAACCAGAGTACAAAATAAGTGTACTGAATTTGTAAACAAGAAAAAATTGGTCTGTAGGTCCGGAAGCAGGCAGAAGCAGCCAGAAATTTCAATTCCTGCAAAGTAATGAAACCAAGGTCTGGGATGGAGTTTCCTCACTCTTGAAACTGAGAAGCAGTAACAACCAGTGCCTGGAACTATAACTTACATTGTAGACAGGTCTTGAGTTAACTCATCTGTATATGTAAACCCTTGTAGATTTGTGACATCCCGCTATCAGCACCGCAGGCCTGGAGCCCCAAATTTGGCCAAGTGGTGGAAGCAATTACAAAAGGAAAGAAGAGTGGAGATTAGGAAGCAGGGAGAGCAGGAAGACTTCCACACGAGCTGAGCCTGCAATCAAAATTCCACAGCACTTGAAGAAAATGAAACTAATCATAAGAAAGACAATCAATAATCACTCAAGACAAAATAAAAATCAACCTACTTAGATAGTACTTTAAAAGAAGCATTTAGAATCCTCAGTGCTCAATGACATGAAAGGCAGAAAAGTCATATATACAGATATATGACTTTTATATATACATAATATATCAAATCAAGAGCAGGCAAACATAATGACTAGTGGATATAATGAGCCATTAAGAAATTTGGTGGGGGCAGGGTATATGGTATAAAACCTGAGACGCTTTTCATTGCAAGTAATTGAAAACCTAACCTAAACCTAATAAGGACACTTACTTTTAGCTTAATAATAATGTTGGGGACAGGAGGTTCAAGGGTTCATTCTATGGCTCATTGTTTACAAGGATAAGATTCTGTGTTTCTGTTCCATCATCTTCAGCTTTGCTTTTCTGCATCTATTACCTCATGTTCACAGTATGGCTGTCACAGTTCAAATATTATACCCTCATACATCCCAAGCAGGATAGTAAAGATAGTTCTCATTGCCTTTTATCACAGAGAAAAAATCCTCAGAATCTCCCGTTGGGCCCTCCCTAGGTCCTCCACACACACACACCCTCTTAGTCTCTGGACAAAACAAAACAAATTACTTAGCTTAGATTCTGGATTCATGTTTTGTAGCTAGGGGAGGGGCCCACTTCCTGGAACACATGGTCATCCATCTAAAATGAGTTGCATAACCTTGGAAAAATATTAGGAGCTTGCTGTTTGGGAGACAACCAGTAGTGGTTAGTGCAAAAACTAAATAGATGAGTAGGATCTTATACCCCCCTTTGAGGGGCTTGCAGTTATCGTAAAGAGCTAATTAAATCTTCTTTGATAAGTACCTGAGATATATGTAACATGCTATGTAGAAAAGAGGGGAGGATTTACACTCTGCAGGGCAAAAGAAGGTTCTTAGTAAGGACTACGTTTAGAAGTATTAAGTTTACTGGTAAACTGATACCTTGCATTCTCTCCATGAGCTGAAAAATCAGGTACTGTTGAGTATCATAAAGGCAAATTGCCTCAGCTCCTATTAACAGAAGATGAAATTTTTATTTTTGTTAAATCTGTGAAGTAGAGATTGATTTTGACATCCACTGCTATAAATGAATTTTTAAATAATTAAAATTACAAATTTGTGGGTAGGATCATTTATCAGTATTTGTCAATAACCTGAAATTTTAAAAATATGTATGGTAGGCCAGGCATGGTGGCTTATGCTTGCAATCCTAATATTCTGGGGGGCTGAGGTAAGAGGATTGCTTGAGCTCATGAGTTCGAGACCAGCCTGAGCAAGAACGAGACCCCCTCTCTACAAAAAATAGAAAAATTAGCCAGGCACAGTGGTGCACACCTGTAGTCCCAGCTACTCAGGAAGTTCAGGCAGGAAGATCACTTCAACCCAGGAGTTTGAGGTTACAGTGAGCTATGATGATACCACTGTCCTCTAGCCTGGGTGACAGAGCAAGACTCTTGTGTCAAAAATATAAATAAATGAATGAATGAATGTATGCCAGCCCTGGAGCTATAATCTGCTTTTTGAAAAAAAGAGTGAAACAAAAAGATTGTAATTTTCAAGAGATTTTATTTTTAAGAAGCACTTAATTCTTGGAGAGAAGGGAAAATGATTATGTAAGTAAAATGTATCATGAGAGTAATATTGCTGTAAATAGAGTTATTTCTTTGCAGTAGACCCAATGTTAAATAGTTGCATATATTCTCATTTCCTCATTGTAACAATTCTGAAAGAATATTATTTTTCAGGTGAGAAAATTTTAGTTCAGAGATTAACTGGTGAAGGTAACAGAGGTGGAAGAGTCAGGGTTTTTTTTATTTTATTTTTTTTTTTTTTTTGTGACAGAGTCTTACTC
>CAUYRT010049396.1:0-13309 GCA_963574885.1 Lepilemur ruficaudatus
CTGGAGGCCTTAGCATGAAATTCCAGAGCCTCCATTCATCTTCCAGCAGAACTTTGTCCCACCTTTGCTGTGTGTTTTCTCTGTGGACCCCACAGGGCTTCAGCAGAGTGGGGTCATGAAGCATGGACACTGGCAATTACAGCGCAGGCTGGGGGGAGCCCAGCAGAGGGCTCAGGCCTGGGAGAACTTTTGTCACTGTCTCCACAAATGGGAAAGCACTCATGCAGAAGTGAATGGACATCACTGAAGCCTCTTCCTGGCAAATAGGTAGCAAGTTTTTGAAGTGCCCAAAGCTGCTTTCTTCCTGTACTGATTTTCCTGCTGTCTGTTCTGTACCTGAGTAGATACAAAGACACAAACACACACCAGACACACCAGGGGCACATTAACATACACACAGACTCAGGCAGACACACTGACACACACAGATGGATAGACACATATCTCTCCACACAGATGTGCCCATGCAGGTGCCAGGAGAGATGCACACATGTGTATGCAGACCTGCAAACACCCCAAGCTTTCACTTAACAAATATTTGTCAAATGCCTACTGTGTATCAGCCAGTATTCTAGATGTAGGGTGGGAGGGGAGGGAGGAGGACACAACAAGGAACAAGACAGTCAAGGTTCCTGCCCTCATGGAACTCACATTCTGTTGGGGGAGGAGACATAAAAAACAATATATAAATACAAATATAGTGTACCAGGTGGCCTTGTGGGTCATAGATAAGAGCGTTGGGGAATGGAGAGAGATCGAGTAGCCTAGGGAGGCCAGGATGCCATGGCAAGAGATGGGCAGAGGCTGAGTGAGGAGTGGGCCACGCAGGCATCTGGGGAAGGAATTCCAGGTGGAAGGAACAGCCAGTGCAAAGGCCCTGGGGCAGGACTGTGTTAAATGTGTTCCAGTGACAGCGTGGAAGTCAGGCTGGCTAGCCCAGAGCAAGCCAGGAGATAGGCAGTAGGAATTGAGAATGCAAAGGTAGCCAAGGCCAAAACTTTTGGACCACTGTAAGAGCTCTGTACTTTATTGTGTGTGAGATGGGGAGCTGTCAGGGATATGTACCACATTGATGTGTTCACAGACATGTGCAGACAGGCACAGCAGTACCCACCACAGACCACAGGTCAACAAACACACAAGTATAAACAGAGGCATATGGGGTCACAGATGTGTACACACACGTGCACAGACAGCCTCAGCTGGCACCCTTTGTCTCAGTCACTTTCAAACAGAGATTTCTCTTTTCAAAACAGAAGTGTCAGCATCAATTTCACAGTTAGTGTTGATAAAATTGGGAAGTTGATAGGATGACCAAGTAACACAAATAAGAAAAAAAATCATTTTTAAGGAAACAGATTGTGTTTCCTAAACCTCGCCCCCCACCCAGGACAGTACACTGAGAGCCAGATGGGCATCTTGGGACTGGATTCTAGTCCTAGTTCTCTCTGTAGTTCACTGAGGGCTCTCTCAGTTACCCCTAGGGGATGTTGTGCTCATGGGGAGGGCATGAGGAAGGTGACATTCACACCCCTGAGAGTTTTGTCTTTAAATTTAAAGCAAGCAGAAGGATCCTTTAAAAACAAAGTCCAATCACATCCCTCCTCTGATCACACCCTTTGAGATTCCATCTTGGATAGAAATAGAAGCCAGTATATCAGGGATTCGCGACGCCCCCGGAGCCGGGTTCCTGGGCAGTGTGTGCTGCAAGAGATGGGAGAGACAAAGACACGGACACAAAAAGTAAGGTGAAAGGGTGTGGGGAAGTCGGGACCACCAGCATTCCCACGAGCCAGGTGGTACTGATGGAAATCTAGCACCCGTTTTTATTCTCTTTTTCATGCTATAGATTACAATGATTTCATGTGAAAAGCTTGTGGGTAACAATGTGTAGAAGTTTCAAGTCTTCCCTAAAAGTCACAAGATGCCTTAGCTAATTACTCTTTTATCTGTAAAAGCAGGAACACATAGCTCATTACTAAGCACAACTATGCCTTAAGGTATGTACAGATAGTGTCTCTGAGCTCAGCAGCTGTAGCCCATTTGATTGAGGAACAAAGAGATTAGTGCTTCTTACTGGGAGGTTAGCTCCCCATTAACTGAGGTGTTCTACTGAGAAACGGAAGGGAAGGAACTCAACCTGGTGTTTTTTAACAACTGGAGCCTGGCGTCCCTTCTCCTGGGCTGACATTTTGCAATTTTCCTCTACAGCCATGGGTGGCTTTCATGTCAAGCCGCTCTGTAGCTTTTTAGGCATGAGGCCCCTCAGGCTTTAATGTGGGAGTCTGCTTTGCTGTACTCCCAGATCACTGGAATGTCCCCCAACTAGGCAGTTAACTTCTGCCCTTATCTCCAGCTCCTGCTCAGGCAGCATTCCTTCTCCTCCTCTCCTCCCATGGCCTCAGAAATGGGGTCCCTAAGCCCCGGTGATCTTATCCCCATCACCAGTATTCACACAACCATCCTCTCCCCATCTCTTCCCCTCTCTCCACTCCAGCCACACTGACCTCCTCACTGTCCCTCCCACCCCAGTCATGATCTACTTCAAGTCCTTCTTACTGGCTGTTACATTGGCCCAAGAAGCTTCAACTCTGGACACACACCTGTCCTGCTTGGTCACCTCAGCTCCCCTTCCATTCTGCAGGTGTCCTTCTCTCTGTCTTGCAGAAGGCATTCATGAGGAGGAGGAGGAAATTAAAAACTCTCTAAAGCCATGCTGTCCAATATGGTAGCCACTAGCCACAGGTAGTATTTAAGTTTAAATATAAGTGAGTTAGGCTAGGCGCAGTGGCTCCCACGTGTAATCCCAGCTGTAATGGGACGCCGAGATGGGAGGATTGTTTGAGGCCAGGAATTCAAAACCAGCTTGGGCAATGTAGTGAGACCTCCCCCCACATCTCTACAAAAAATTTAAATTAGCTGCACTTGGTGGCATGCACCTGTAGTCCTAGCTACTCATGCAGCTGAGGTGGGAGGATCCCTTGAGCCAAGGAGTTCGAGGCTGCAGTGAGCAATGATTGTACCACTGCACTCCAGCCTGGGTGACAGAGCAAGACGCTGTCTCTAAAAAGTAATTTTAAAAAAAATTAAATGAGTTAAAATGTAATGAAATGAAATATTCAATTCCTCTGTCATTGAATAAGTCACATTTCAAAGGCTCAATAGCCACATGTGGCTGGTGGCTACTGTATTGGACAGCTCTAGACATAGAACAGTTCCATCATCCCAGAAAGGTCTGTTGGCTACTCCTGCTTTACACATATTATGGTTTCTTGGGGCTTTTACTGAAGAGTCACTTGCAAATGTCCCTCCCTCAGAGACAGCCACAGCACAGTCCCCAGTGCTCAAATAATGAGGATTGCCCAAGGGTCCAAGAGGCCGACGAGATCTTTACACATGACATCTGTCAGTAAAGCCCGGCACAGCCCACTGGCATGCTGTGGTCTCATCCACATAGCCATGAAGTCCCCACTCCCTTTCAAGGGTGGGTGCATTGGGAGGTATATTATGTCCCCCAAAGTCATAGGTTGAAACCTAATCCCCACTGTGATGGTATTTGAAGGTTGGGCCTTTGGGAGGTGTCTTAGTCTGTTGGTGTTGCTATAACACAATACCCGAGGTGGGTAATTTAGAAAGAAAAGAGGTTTATTTGGCTCATGGTTCTGCAGGCTATATGAGAAGCAAGGCACCAACATCTGCTTCCGGCGAGGATGTCAGGAAGCTTCCACTCATGGTGGAAGATCACATGGCAAAAGAGGAAGGAAGAGAGGGAGGAGGAGGTGCCAGGCTCTTTTTAACAACCAGCTGTTGGGGTACCTCTCAAGGGAACTAATAGAGCAAGAACTCTTCACTAAGGTGAGGAGGGCACCAAGCCATCGATGAGAGGTCTGCCCCCATGACCCAAGCACTCCCTGTTAGGCTCTACCTCCCACATTGGGGATCAAATTTCAACATGAGGTTTGGAGGGTCAAATACCCAAACTATAGTAGGAGGCGATAATGTCACCTGGAGCCCTCGTGAATGGGATTAGTGTCCTTGTAAAAAAGACCCCAGAGGGCTGCCTCGCCCCTTCTGCCATGTGAGGACACAGCAAAAAGACAGCCATCTATGAACCAGGAAGCAGGCCCTCACCTGACATGGAATCTGCTGGCACCTTGATCTTGGACTTCCCAGCTTCTAGAAGTGTGAGAAATAAATGTCTGTTGTTTATAAGTCACCCAATATATGGTGTTCTGTTATAGTGTCCTAAATGGCCTCAGAAACCGACCCACAGAAGTCACGAACATAAGAAATGGGTTATTGTTTATGCCACAATTTTGGGGTTGTATTCTCCCTATCATTAGATAAGGAGAGAGACAGCCAGCCTTTCTGTGTGGGGCCATGACGAAGCAGTAGGGAAGTGGGGAGAGCCCTCTGTTCCTGAGCTCCAGTTATGCACAGTGCACCTGCTGGCCCCTTCACGTTATGTTCTTCCTTCATCCTCACACTCACCCTGAGGCTCAGAGAGGTGAAGCGCCTTGCTCAACACCACCCAGCTAGTGAGATGCAGCCTCAGGTCTCCAGTGCTTCCCAGGGGATCTGTTGGGTGGAGCCTTAGAGCGCAAGCCCTCTCTAGTGTCCTAGGCCGGTCTTTTCCTTTGTGGGTCTCCTCCAGGCTTGGCGAGGCGAGGGTTAAGGCTGGAGCTCACATGCTCTGGAGTGTCCATTACTCCCACAGCCTGGACTAATGACAAATCACGTATGCAGCCAGAGGAAGGCGGATGAACTGCCAGATGTGTGGTAAGAAACCAGCTTGCAGGAAATTGCTATCAGGAGATTATTATTAGCTTGGTTATTCAACACAGCCCTTTCTGCAAAGGTCGTGCGTTTATCAAACACTTGATGTGTTTTCCCAGTCAGCCCTAGAAGATTTTGTCCTCCTGGAGAGAGAGCTTGTCCCCCAGGACTGCTGAGAGTGCGTGATTGTAATTCTGCCCTCTGCCTCCCGTCAGCTCATAGCAGCAGCTGCTTCAAATGCAGTGTAGTTGCCTCTGGTCCCTGGTTCTGTGCACAGATGCATGAGATTGACCTTCAGGTGCACAGAGTGGGGTTCAGATCCCCAGCTTGGCCACTGATTAATCATATTCATTCATTCAATACCTAATTTTGGAGAGCTTTTCACATGCTAGGTACTCGGGCAATCACTTCTTTGAAACTTAATTTTCTAATTTCTCAAATGCTGACAATACCTTTCTTGAAATGTTGTTGTGAGAATGAGTGACATATAACCCATGGAAAGTTCCAGGCAATGACTCCCTTCCCCTTCCTGAGGTAATCTAACCGCATCTGTTGTATTTTTAAGAACCCACCAATTTCACTCGCTTCACCAAGTCATATTGTTAGATAAAAAAAGCAAGTTATAGTGCCATCCATACTGTATGAGATCAGTTATGTTAAAGAAAAAAGGCTCACAAAATATGTTTTCTCAGGCTAGATGCATATTCTATAAAATGCACACAAAAAAGTCTGCAAAGATGAGCTCAAAGTGAAACAGTGGTTTCTTCTTGGGAGGGGGCTTACGTGGGGTCGGTCCAGGAGGAATTTGTGTTACTTTTTAAAAAGCTGTGTTGTATATTACTTATGTAGCTAAAAATTTTATTTTAAAATGAAAGTGCAAAGGAGTTTTCACTGGTCAAATGTGAGATAATTTGAGCATCGAAATGAATAGTGACAAGTCTACAACATTGAATAAAAACAATTCCTATAAACAGGCGCTCAAGCAAATGCTTGCATGTGAATGTTGATAATAACACTCCAATAGCCAAAAAATGAAAAAAAAAAAAACCCAGATATCTGTCAACTGAGTAATGGATAAACAAAACGTGGTACATCCATATAATGTTATATTATTCAGCCCAGGAAAGTTGACCCCTGAAAACATTATGCTAAGTGAAATGTCAGAAACAAAATGTCACATATTGTATGATTTCATTTATACGAAATGTCCGGAAAAGTCAAATCAGTAGAGACAATAAGCAGAGCAGTGGTTACCAGGGACTGAGGGGGCAGAGTGGGCAGTGACTACTTAGTGGGTATGGAGTCTTCTTTCGGGGTGACAAAAACGGCTTGGAAATAGAGGCGATGGTTGCCCAGCATTGCGAAGATACTAAATGCCACTGAAATGTACATTTTAAAATGGTGACGTTTATGCTATGTGAGTTTTGTTTCAATAAAAAAATACATGAGGCCGTACTGATATTAAAATAATTTTTTAAGAGGGAGGGAGTGTATGAAAAGCTTCAACAAATACACATAGGGAAGGGTGACTAGAAATAGAAAGGCCCTCTTTAAAGTTACTGTAAGAATGAGTGATCCAGGAGAGTCATCAATGGATATTAAAACCTTTGGGAGAAAGACTTTTTCGGGGGGAGAACAGGATTTTCACAAATTCCCAAAGTATCAATTTGAGATATAAGTCACATATCATAAAACTCACCACTTTAAAGTGTACAAATCAGTGGTTTTTAGCATCTTCACAAGCTTGTGCAACCATCACCGCTACTAGCTAATTCCAGGACACTTCCATCAGCTCCCCAAAAGTCACTCCTGGCAACCACTGTCTCCTTTTTGTCTCTGGATTTGCCCCTTTTGGATATTTCCTATAAATGAATTCATACAACATGTAGCCTTTTGTATCTGGCTTCTTTTCACTTAGCGTCGTGTTTTCAAGGTTCATCCATGTTGTAGCAAGAATCGGTGCTTCGTTCCTTTTTATGGATGAATAACATTCCATTGTACGCACAGACTGCATTTTGTAATCAAAGTCTGATTTTTTTTTTTTTGAGACAGGATCTTACTCTGTTGCCCATCCTAGAGGGCAGTGGCATCATCATAGTTCACTACAACCTTAAACTCCTGGGCTCAAGCGATACTCCTGCCTCAGCCTCCTGAGTACCTGGGACTACAGCCTCATGCCACCATGCCCAGTTAATTTTTAAATTTTTTTTTGTAGAGATGGGATCCTGCTATGTTGCTTAGGCTGATCTTGAACTCCTGGCCTCAGGGAATCCTCCTGCTTCAGCCTCCCAAAGTGCTGGGATTACAGGTGTGAGCCACTGTGCCCGGCCTTGTTTCTATTTTATTTAAACTACATGTGATGGACGCAGGTTGATCTTTTCTAACTGGCAAGGGGGCAGTGACTCTGGATCACGAGCCTGTGTCCTGGTCAGTAGTGCTCAGACAAATGTAAGATCCACTGGGCATCTTGTGTATTTTGTTGCTTTTCACCCTCATGACAACCCTACGAGTGAAGCATCGTTGTTCCTGTTTTATACATGAGGAGCAGAGAGCTGAGGTTCTGTGCCCAAGATCCTTTTCTTTTTTCCGTTCTCTTTCCTTTATTTCTTAAGACATTTTAAAAAAAATTAATAAGCTTTATTTTTACAGAAGTTTTAGGTTCCCAGCAAAATGGGGTGGAAAATAGAGATTTCCCATATATCCTCTGGCTCCTCCCCCCAAACTGCATTCTAGCAGTGCCCCCCACCAGAGTGGTGCCTGGTTACACACTGAATTGGCACATCATTACCATATCACCCAAACGGTCAGGGTATGAATTTGCACGTGGGATGAGAAAGACTTCTCACACAAAGGTTAGGATATAAAGATGTAAAACGTTTATTTGTTTTCCTAAGAAAGAAAAAAAAAAAAAAAGAAAAAGGGAAAGAGAGAAAATTAGGAAGGAAGAGATATGGTACGACATTGAAGAATAGGTAAATATAGTGCCGGCAGCTAAGGAAAAGCAGCGTGGTGTTTTTAAGGGGTAAAAATGTTTTTTTTTCCCTTGCTGCAGACTGAGAACAGAAGTGGCCGTGGAGTTGCTGTGTTTGCTTTTTTCTATTTTTTTTTTCTTTTTTCAGCCAGGCTGACTTTTATCAGAGTCCTTGATGTCTGTCTCAGCAGGAACTGAGGCAGAGAGTTCGCGCCCTACTGTCCGCTTAGGGCTCTTCAAGGCTGTGAAGCAAACTCTTGGAGACAAGTTAGACGTGAAGAGCAGTGGAGTCCCAGGTGTTTAATCAGACAAAACAAGGGGCAGTTGTGCTGTGAGTTTTTCTTTAAAGGGGCAGTCACACGTTGAGTTTATTTCTCTTACGTTCTGCTAATAGTTTATTTTCCTCTGTCAGAGAGGTTATTTGTAAGGTCGCCTTTCTCAGAGTCCATAATGTACAGTAGGGCTCACTTGTGGTGTTGCACATTCTGTGGGTTTGGACCAGTGTGCAATGACATGTGTCTCCCATTACAGTATCATACAGAGCATTTTCAATGTCCTAAAGATCCCCTGTGCTCTGCCGGTCCGTCCCTCCCCATCCTCAAACCCTGGCAACCCCTGATCTTTTTCTCATCTCCATAGTTTTGCCTTTTCCAGACTGCCACATAGTTGGAACTGTACATTATGTAGTCTTTTCAGATTGGCTTCTTTCACTTAGTGGTGTGCATTTGATGTTCTTCCATGGCTTTTCATGGCTGGATAGCTCGTTTCTTTTTTAATGCTGAGTAATTTTCCGTTGTCCGGATGTACCTCAGTTTTTATCCGTTCACCTACTGAGGGACATTTTGATTGCTTCCAAGTTTTGGGCATTATGAATAAAGCTGCTATAAACATCTGTGGGCAGGTTTTTGTGTGGACATCAATTTTCACTTCATTTGGGTAAATATCAAGGGGCACAATTGCTGAATAATATGCTAAGAGTATGTTCAGTTTTGTAAGAAACTGTCAACCTGTCTCCCAGAGTGGCTTGTACCGTTCTGCATTCCCACCGGCAGTGGACGAGCATTCCTGCTGCCTGCATGCGGTGTTGTCAGTGGTCTGGATTTTGGCCATTCTGATAGGTGTGTAGCAGCATCCCACTGTTGTTTTAGTTTGCAATTCCCTGATGACATTCTTATTTTTGTTGTGGAATATAGGACTCATATAACACATCCCTGCCACATATACAGTATATAAAGTGTAACAAATCGTTATAGAGCAAACACCCATGTAATTGACAACCAGTTCAAGATTTAGATATTGCCAGAACCCCAGAAAGCCCTGTTTGTTCCCACTTCCCTCCCTTTGAACAACCACCATCCTTTATTCTGTGGAACTGGGTTGGGTGCTCAGTTATTTGGTTGTTTATATAGTTTTACTGCTTAAGTATGCATCCCCTCAGTATAGTTTAGTTTTGCTGGCTTGGAACTTTAAACAGAGTTATACTGTGTTGTATTCTTCTGTTTGATTATTTTTTGCTCAATATTATAAGATTAATTTATGCAGTGTCCAGTGCAGTCCGTTCATTTTCATAGCAGTAGGATATATCAAGGAATGAACATAATATGATTTATTTATTTAAACTGCTGTGATGGACATTAGGTTGATTCTGTTTTAGTTACTTCAGCCTGCTCTTTCCACTGTATTAGGCTATGTTGATCCCACGTGGAGCAAAAGCAACACAGTTACTTTGCCAAGTGACCTCCCTTTGAGCTGTGCAGTAAACATAGAGCAGGTAACATTCTAACCTCTGTCCAGCTCCATCAGGGTGGAAATGACTGGTTTCTCACCAGGTTTCTTTTTCTTTACAAAGAATGTCAAAACCAGCTCCAGAGAACTTTTCATGCTGAGTGGCATTTATTTCTCGGAGGCATCTCGAGATTGCCTGTGCAGGTGTGCAGATACGGTCTTGATGTTGAGTAGCGTGGTGATGTGACTGGTGACTATGGGTCCAAGATCATGGTGTGACGGATGACTGCAGTCCCTCTCACAGAGGTGCTCTCCTGTTTGTTTCTGAGAATCCTCTGGGTGTCATAGCTGCATTGAGTAAGGACCTCCGAGAACGTGCTGTGGTTTGAAACGTGGGCTTGGTGGATGGGGAATAGGGGGAGGATGGAGGAAAGGACCGAGTCAGAGTCAGGAGAGACCTTGGCAGCTTAAAAGAGACCGGGGCTGAGGGTCGGGGCCCTGCACTCGGGCAGACCTGGACTCGACCCCACTTGTGAGACCTTGGGCGACCTCTCTTAAGTGTCAGCTTCCTCTGGGTGAAATGGGACCAACTTAGTCAATGCCTTTGCACCTGGAATTCCTCCCTGTCAGCACCTCCCCCCCGAGAAGGAGGGGATGGGGGCTGCTGTTGAAGTGTCAGAATGCACACAGCTCTTTTCATTCTGTTCCCAGCCTTTATGATCTTTTTTCCCTCCCTTTTACTCACATTTTTCTCTTTTTCAGCTGATGATACACCATGAGCCTTCGGATCTAACAAATGTGCTTTGATTATGTGGCTCGCCAGCAGCTCCTTTCATCTTGGGAACATTTTGCAAGCCAAATCTAATCAGCACAGGGCAGCCAAGGGCTCTCAGAGGGTCCACATCCTCCAGAGTTGTTTTCCAGAGCACTGCCCGAGGGTGAGATTGAGTCACTTGAGTGCTCACACCCAGCCCAGACCCACTCTGAAGAGCAGAACATTGTGCCCCAGGCTTGGGCACCTGCTGTATCCTTACATACATCATCTTTAACTCTCCCGACTACCTTAGGGGAGGAAGCAAGATGACTGGCTCCATTTTACAGATCAGGAAACTGAGGCTCAGAGATGTGAAGTCACTTGCCTGTGGTCACTCAGCTCCTAGGGGCTGGCTCAGGTGGGTCTGTGAAAAGTGACATGCGTTTCTTAGTATATACTTTTCTTTTTTTTTATTTCAGGATATTATAGGGGTACAAATGTTAAGGTTACGTACATTGCCCTTGCCCCCTCCCCCCTCCAGTCAGAGCTTCAAGCCTGACCATCCTCCAGATGGTGCACATCACACTCCTTAGTATACACCTTGACCCTGCCCTAATTACCTGTCTTGTCAGGTTCTCCCAAGAGCAGACCCAGACATGGGAGTTGAGGTGCAAATTTTATTGAGGCAGTAGATTAGCAGGTTAGGGAAGGAGCCCAGCCGGAGGGCACGCTCAGGTGAGATCACAGCCTTCGCCTGACCCTGTAGGGAGCTCTGGAGCACAGATTACATTTTAGCATTTGTCCCACCTTGAGGCAAGTGTGGTAGTTTCCTAGGCCTGTTGTAAGAAATTACTAAAATGGCGTGGCTTAAAACAACAGAAATGTGTTCTCTCACAGTACTGGAGGCCAGAAATCTGAAGTCAGGGTGTCGGCAGGGTCAATTCCTTCTGCAAACTCTTGAGGAGAATCTGCTCCCTACCTTTCTTCTGCTGGCACTCTGGAAGTTCCTTGGCTTGCAGGTGCCTCCTCCCAATCTGTGCCTACATCATCACATGGCCTTCTCCTCTGTGTCTGCATCTTTTCTTCTTATAAGGACACTTGTCATTGGCTCTAGGGTCCACCTGGATAATCCAGAATGATCTCATCTTGAGATACTTCATCACATCTGCAAAGGTCGCATCTGCCGTTTCTGGGTAGACCTATCTTTTGGGAGGACACCATTCAACTCACTAAGGTAAGGAAATCAGGCTTGGACACTCCCACCCTAGCCAGTGATTGGCTAAGTGTCACCATGGGAGGATGTGAATTCCAGGGCACTACCAGCTTTCTGCTGGTCTAGACAAAGTGAACGAGTACCTCCAATCACCTGAAGAAGGTCTCGAGTGCAGCCATTGGAAGCACGTGGATGGGGCACCTTGAATGACAGTCGCACTAAAACTGTGCAGTGGGAAGGGATGGCCCCCCTAAGGAAAACTGGGGTACCACTGCCTGAAGAAGGGGTAGGAGGTACTGGGCAATTCCAACCTCCCAGTCCTCAGATGCCCACACACAGTCTCTTCCTGCTGCTGGTGTGCCGGCCATGCCAGGCTGTTGGTTGTTTTGCAAAGCCCGTGCTCTCCCTCCGGGTCTGTGCACCTGGAACGTCTTTCCTCCTGACTTGTCCGTGGATTAATTTCTGCACATCCTCCAAGCTCTCCATCCTTTTGAGAGTCTCCCCATTCCCTGCCAGACTGAACTAAGGGAACTCTGTGCTCCTTCTTCTATCAGCTCCTCAAGGAGGCTCTGCTCTCTTCCTCCTCCTCTATCTAGTCTGCAGGCGGCGGCTAGCCCATGGTGCAAGCCCAATAAATATTGACAGGAGGGCCAAGTTTCCAGCTTCACTTTTGTGTGACTTTGGCTATTATTCCTGTTCTGTGGAGGTGGGGGGCGTGATTTTAGCCACAGGCAAAAAGGGCAGCTTGTACAAAAACAAAATTTTCGATTTTTTCTTTCTCTGCTGGGAAAATGTGTTGCAGACAGAGCAGCGTGGCTGAGCTCTGCGGAGAAGGAGAGAGCTAGAGAGCCCGTGTAGGCCGGGGGGCAGGAGAGTGTGGGAGCTGGATGGGGGAGGCCGGAATGCCGGGGACCTGAGGGACCTGGAATGGGATACCCTTGGAGGCAGCATGGTGCGGGCACAAAGGCCTGAGCTTTGGAATCTTGGATTCGAGTTCTGACTTTTCCCCTAACTAGCTATGTGACGCTGGGCACAGCATTAATGTCTGGGAGCCTCTGTTTTCTTCATCTGTAAAATGATGATGATAGTGACCTAGTTGTTTTAGGGATTAAATGAAACAGCCCAGCTTGGTAGCTGCATATTGTATTTGTTCAATGAATACAATTTTCTTTCTTCTTGTGCTGTCCTTAAACCACTGTCCCTGAAGAGTTGAAACAGAACAGGGGTCAGCAGACTGTGGGCTGCGGGCCATATCTAGCCCTGCCGCCTGCTTTTGTTAATAAAGTTTTATTGGAACACAGCCAGGTCCGTTCACTTACAGTTGTTTATGGCTGCCTTTGTGCTACAGTGGCTGAGTTGAATAGTTGGGACACAGATGCCATGACCTGAAGGGCTTCACATATTCACTGTCTGGCCCTTTAACAAAAAGCTGAGTGACCCCTTGTATACATAAGATACATGTCTTTTATATAGACCTCCACCGTTCTCTAGAGTTCACTGCTAAGGCACTGTGGACTGGGAGACCCAAATTCAAATGCTCACGGGGGCCTGCCTGGTCATGCCGATGTGCAGTTTGCTTACATAAATACTCCAGTAGATGAATATGCCATCACGCTGTCATTTCTTCTTGAAACATGAAGTCCTCTGTCTTCTTGCTTGTGTTTGTTTTCTATGTTTGAAAGCTCTTCTGTGCTTAGAAATTTGTTCATTCAACAAGTGCTTATTTATATATTTTTTGAAATTTTATTTATTTTTAATCATCATGGGTACATAATAGTTGTATATCTTTATAGGGTACTTGAGATGTTTTGATACAGGCATGCAGTGTGAGTTAATCAAATCAGGGAAATTGGGGTATCCGTCACCCCGG